>CM076571.1:830117143-830237035 GCA_034641835.2 Pinus albicaulis
GATACAAGGCATATGATTGATGCATTAAATGTACATGCAACACTATGAGTAGCAAGAGAAAATAATAAAGCATGAAGACCGAAGGAAGTGTTGTTAACAACACTTCATTAGGGTCATTCTCGTAAGTTGTTATGACCACAAAGGAAAAAATTCCTCATAGAAAGAACACTCTTTCACTTCCTAAAAGTTGAAATGATAACAAAAACGCAGATAAACAAAGTCATCAACATTCACTAGGAAAGTGAAATAAACTCAACCACCATTAACATACTCAGCAAACTGTTATGCAACTGTGATGTGAATTGGAGATACAGTTCCCTTAATCTAAAGATGTTCAGAAACTGAAAATATAATACTCAACAGTGCTCATACATAAAACAACACGAGATCCACAAAGGGATTTTTCAAAATGCTTGTATTCATTATTAAATGTATAATCTACTGGAAATACAATGTACTCAGATCGAGTCCCAAGAAAAATATCCTTTTACAAGCTCCGGAAGGAGTATTTATAATACAAAACCTGCCCTTTGGGCTTCCTTGACTTTTCATCTTCTTGACCGTTGGGTTGCCTTGCGACCCAGTCTTTTCTGTGACCTGCGACCTGAGCTGTTGTTGCGACCTGCGACCTGACTGGGTTGCGGGGTTGCAGGTTGTAAGAAAATGGCCAAGGTGCGACCTTGCGACCTTGCGACTGGGTCGCAAGGTCGTGGGGTCGCGGATCGTGAAAAAAGATGAAAATGCGACCTTGCGACCTCGTGACTAGGTCGCTGGGTTGTGGGGTCGCAAATTTAAGGAAAAATCAGAAATGCGACCTTGCGACTTGCTGGGATTTGCGACCTTGCAACCTCAGCAGACATGCGACCTGCGACCTCCTTGGATTTGCGACCCTGCACCATCCGCGACCTGCGATCTAGGCAGATATGTGACCTGCGACCTTGGGCAGATCAGTGAGTTCTTTGGAGTTTCACCAACATATACTTGTTTTGAAAATGTCCCCTTGTTTGCTGGGGAAAACCTTGGCTCTTATGTGCAAACAAAGAGGTTCTTCCTGGAATAAAATAACACAGGTCACATGTCTTCATGATGGAATAATAATAATGCTAAGGGCATTTTAATCAATTGTAAGAATGAAAATAATAACTTAGACCCCTGTGTGGTCAACTACTGAATCGTCGGAGAGAATGGCTAGGGTAAGCTTTCTCTGTGCCCTTTCTTTGTCAGGATTATCATTCTCCCCACGCACAAGGTTCTCTTCAAGTCTTGGATTAAATTACTTGATAGGAACGAGCTTCTTCATTCACGTTCTCAGTGTTCGCCGTAGGTCTTCATACTCATCGATTTTCCCATCCATTAGAGGAGCAGTACTTGTCATCTTCAATTGGAGAATCTTAGGTATCTTGACTGAGGAGAACTGGTCAGGTATGACGATCTAGACAAGGCTTATAACAGTCTTATACAACGAGGGCTGGTCAGTTAGGACCATTAAATCATAGCTAGCCCAACTCTACTAATCTTTATTTCCTAAAAGCTTTCCTTTGCGCGGCTCCAGAGCCACCATATTAAGATCCCATCCCTGGGCTAGCTATTATATAACATCCATTGATAACCCTGTAGACCGACCTCCACCTGAATGATTACTTCCGTTTTTATGATGCTCCCATCTGCTAAAGGGACCAAGCGACAAACCGATAGCAGCCTTGCTTCCGATTCTAGATCAGTGATGAGGTAGGAAGCCATCTCTACTTCCCAAAGACCCCAATGACAGTGTCGTTCTAGATCTAAAACTAACTATCAAACAGGTTCTTCCAAGCCTCGATGGTGGGCTACCTCTTCCAGGAAACAACACATCGTATAGTGCAGCTCTTCCTCTAGGACTGCAACAAACATTGTACAATGCAACTATTCTTCCAGGTCCGCAACACATCGTAAAATGCAACTATTCCTCCAAGTCCTCCATAAAACAATCCTCTATACATAGTTTCCGCCATTCAACCTCAAATGTTACGTAAGCTAGTTGTATAGGACGTCTAGTATTGAAAGCCTTTGCTTCGATCATTGTTCTCATGGGCCTGCAATTGAACGCACTGCAAACAATCTCGAATCAATCTACGTGGAATGCGAGATCCGGTTTTTCAGTGCTTTTGGACATAGTAACAGCAAGCGCCTTAGGAATCATCAAAGATTGAGCTTTGTGAAGACAAATCAACGTGGTCAGTAGTGGCACTATCGAAAATTCAGCTTCCAACGAATATGTAACGATAGAATCTTTCTAAACAGGCCCAGCGCAGGTTATTAATAGTAGATTTGAAGCGTGATTATATCCCGGAATATCTCCCTTGGGGCTACGAAATCAGATTGTATGCTGGCTTTTCGGTCCATGACTACAGTTGTAATGCATAAATCATTCGAATTTTATTCCAGCACGACGGTTGCCATGCAGACTGGGAGATATATACGTTGCAACTTTCATCCATGCAGTTTTGACTAATCAACGCGCCAAGTTACAAATTTTCCGCTGTGGTTTATTAAAATATTTTGTTCCATGTTTTAAACATACTTTTACCACCAAACACGACCATCATATATGTCTGGTTGGCACCCATTTGTAATGTTTATATGATATCGTTCCTTTAACCTTATATGGTTTGAAAACCGTATTATTCTCGCAGCGCTCGAAACAATGGTTATAGATTAGATTATCATCATCGCACTATAGTTGTTATAACCTGCCACCATAGGTTTATCATAACACTCTGCTCCATGTTTTAAACATACATTCTGATCACTATTTCCGCCATAGGACTATGTAAGCCCATTTGTGATGTTTCTTCATATAGTTCTGATCCAGCATCTCACATGGTGTTAAAACCATATTTTTTTTATCCTTTCGCGCCTTGGTTTGATTGTATAATGCTTAAAAAATGCAACCTTGGTCCTCATATCTACGCACACCATGTAGCTCGAGGCTAATAACTATTGTTTCCCAAGGGTGTGTTTAGATATTCAAAATTGTGCCAAAACTATTAATGCACCAATTGCCTGAACAATCAAGCCTAAATTTCACCAACAAACCTACACCTGTACTTTGATGGATGATGAGGCACTTAAAGGAGCAAATCCAAAATTAATTACCAAATTGACAGTGATGACCCTTCCAATGCTTATTTTGTCTCCTTCTAACATAGCAACATTTGGGATTGTTCCTTGATCATCACCTCCTCCAAAATGCAGCTTCCTGGCAATTATGTCATCATCATTTCATCCTCACACACTCCCATCCTCAAGGTCATCAAGAGAAAAACCATGAAGAGTAAGAATGTCACCTTCTCCAATTGATAAGGTGTATTTTCCTTCTTAAGCATCCGTGACTGTCGCTCATGCTGGAATCTAATGATAGCCTTATCTTCATTTTCAAGAGCATCATCATTTTCCCCAGACCACATGTCCAAGAAAACATCAGCTTTTCCACTTTATTGGTATTCTTGTAAGAGGTTCTTCTTCCTCGTGATTGACAACTTCCCTAACCATTGTGCTCTTGTTAGTTGGGTTCCAATCTCTCCCTCCCAACGTGATGGTGACACTCTTTGGTGTATCAGTTGTGGGATCGCCTGCACGTAACATTATAACACTAATTAGTTTACAATTAACTTTTAGAGAATGGTGCCCCCAAATAATAAATATTAGACTATGAGCTTGGCAAAGTGCTAAAACGAAGTGCCTGGAAAATCCATGATGCAAGCGCTCTTAATGTAAATACACACAAGTTTCCATTCGAATGTATGCATGGCGATCCTTCGCACACGGCGTGATTGCAACAACAACACCTGATCATGATGGCGAGACAACCCATGAGGGGTTTGGGATAGGTCGATGGGATGTCACCGACTGCAGGTTCGGTGAAAGACCTTAATGACTAAGCGAGCAGAGGGGGACCCGAAATTTTAAATATACCCAAAATTTTGGGTGGTGTTGTAGCAGCTACAACATCACCCCTCTGTAAGGGGCACCCCACTGCAATGACGTGTCTGAAACCGATCAAGATCCACCCGCCCAGAGGGAAGTGGATACCGAAGCGCCTCACCCTGAGGTACTAGTCGAGTCACAAAGTAGATAACCATCTCGGGACAGATAGTGAGGTCACACCCACATAGCACCATCACCTTGCACTGCCTGTTCCAACACTGGATCAGGTAGTGCAAAAGTTGATCCTGTGACCAAAGAAGGTCATTCTTCAGAAATTTTAGGAGACCCCATTGCGCCAAATGTTGGCGCACGTAACTAGCAGAAGATAGGGCAGTACGAAGCTTGGGCTAGTCCCTCTCCCTCCACAGCATCCCGTCAGTAAAAGAGGATCACATCAGTAGCATGATGAAAAACATTGAAAATAGACAAAATTTCCAAAAACATTTGACACAAATTGCCTTGGCTTTTCACGCACCTGTTCCTCAGATAGGCGTGAGGAAGGCATGCATGTTCTCCTCACAGGTGTGAAAAATGCACGTCCAAAGCATGGAAACGCACACAAAAGGTGTGTAAAAACTTCCTTTTGCATGCAAAAGGCGCATCAGTACCTTGATCGCCTGCGCAGTCAAGGGAAAAACTGGCTAGAAATCCATACAAACCGGTATTGTATGGACCCCAGCACTCACATACTGAAAAAATTAAAATGAAGGACGTCTTGAAGTTTACCTGGCCAAAAAATCGCTAATCTTGGGTGCTCAGGCTGACTACAATGACAAGAACTGCTTAGAAAAAGCCGCTGACCTCTCAAAACTCAACTGACACAAATGAATTGAATTGAGCCATATTCGCCTATATGTCGCCCTTTTCAAAAACTTTTGAGGACCATAACGAGAGCTCAGAAGGCCCAATCACCGGAACGAAAGCAACACTGTGATCAACACTCCATAATGCCCAAGGGCAGTGCCAAACATTCACACCCCCAAAAAAATCATTTTTCAGCGCCGACAGGTATGCCCTCTTTCATCTTCTTTTTTAGGCACATGTCTTTCAAATAAATATTTTAATAAAGAAGATGCTTTCACTTGGGGTTTTTTTTTTGTAGGTAGTGTGAAATCCATCCACAGCTCCATCCACCGAAATTTCCAGAGAAAGTATCAATCTACCCCCATCATGATAGAGTCCCAGAAAAACTCTGCATATCATGACATCATTTCTCCATCAGAAATTAACCATAGGTTCCAAACACCAGACCATGTTTATCATCACCTCACCTTGCACATGATAAACATCCTCGTTGGTCAGTAGAGCCTCCCCTCCATGGTGCTTGTCACCCAAAGTAGACCATATATCACAACAAAAGTGATGCCATGCCCATACCACTATAGTCCGGGAAGCACCTCATGCCCATTCACTCGCCATGCATCAGGTCAATTTTTACCATATTAAATAAAACCCCTTTCATAGATGACCAGGTTGTGCAAGAAGATCAAAAGCACATTACTGTGCCTCGCATTTGGCCTACCATACCTCCATCAGCATAAACCATCTGCGATATTTTTTCATCTGCTTCATTAACCTCACACATGAGACCAACCAATGGGGCCCCCACCCTCAGAAAAACACATTCCTCACATCATCAATGAGTGAACACTTTCGTGTTTTGGGGCACCCGTCTCTATGTTTTGTACAAACCAAACCCCATTATTTTATTCTTTTGGTAAGTTTACAAATACCGCAAATGACACACTACATTCCCCATCTCACCCATTCATTTTTTCTCCCATGGTAGCAGTCCCTCGTCACCCTTGTTCGGAGTATCACACCCTCACGCAAAAGCCATCATGACATTCATAACCAGTTTATACCCACCCTGGAATTCCTACCGACTCCACGGATTTCCCCACCAGAAATAGTTATGACTGCCGCCAAGCTGCTTTTTATACTTCGATCTTGGGCCACTAAATCCCCATCATCAATTTTCAGTCACCCCTCGCCATCATGCCTATGTTAAACCCATCACATCCAAGATCCTGATCCTCCGTATTAGTGATCCCCTCGTTCGGTCGAGGCTTCCTTTTTTTCGACTTCAACACCTCTTTTCCAAAAAGGAAGTGGTACCTTGGATCGCCCCTCTCCATAAAAGGGGCATCCTCTAGTGGAACTGTGGGAGACATCATTGCCCACAGATGTCATCGATCCTCTTGATATTCGACTACAACACATGCCTTCATGTCAAGATGGTATCGTACCTTACAACCATTACACTTTGATAAAATCTGTCGAAGACCCATGCCTCTATAAGCATCTCTTTCAATAATGCTTACACGGGAAGGTCCCAGCCAACACCTATGCATACAATGTGCATTTATATGCCATACCAAGTTTACGCATATGGGTACCACATTCCACTTATTGTAAATAAAAAATTCCCCTGAGGGCATCAACAGTCGTCGTCATCAACCAACAGATCACTACCATACTAGTGACACATACAAAATATGTATCTATCACATAAATTTGTTTAACTAGCCAAAGAATCACGAGCATGGGAAATGCCCCCCTCGTAGAAAATTTGTATATATTGTATTGTACCTTTAATTGTAGGGATCCTGAAGGACATGGTCACTCTTCGACCCGGTGCAGGGTGTCTCCAACTCCGAGCTACACGAAGGTCTCTCTCTCTCTCTACACATAGTACACATAAAAGAAAATATAATGTATTTTGGATATACAGTTCTTCCTAGACCTCACACATTAGGGGGAGACTGTTATCACTAGAAAATAGGACAAGCAAAGATGACATTATTTAATGTCAGGTAGAAGGATTTACAGGGCTGAGAGAAATTAGAGAATCTAAAGTATTTAAAAATCTCTAAGGTCTGAAAGGAAAAATCAAATTGCGCACAGAAAGAACTAGTCAAATGCGCCTTTGCACACAAAATTCTTCGATAAGCGTACCTTTGCATGACTTTTCCTCAAAAAGTTGCGTGGTCCTGAGAGTGGGGGGAGTCACTTTCTGGGACCACAAGGCACACTCCAGGACATTGATCCCACAATTGAGGCAGCCTCAAGATAGCCGCCTAAGCCTCATTATGATCTCAAAGGAGCACACAATGGAATCGTCCTCCTCTCTTGGGTCACCATCCACAATGTACCAAGAGAGGGAAGGAGGATTTGAATTATCCTATAAGAGGCCACCAAGAGATGAAAAATATGAGAGCACATTGTTATGCCAGCCATAATTTCTCCAAGAAATACCAGTAGTGTGTGATACGAAGCAGAGATAGAGGGGATTCATTTGTTGGCCATCCAACAACTCCAGTCCACCATAGTAGAGAGAGGGCGACTTTGCGCCAAGGCAGCTCGGAAGTAAAGTCATCCTTGCATCGGGACTTGGAGCTCCATAGTTCCAAGGGCCCCTTGGCAAGTGGGAAAATTTTTCATCCTCATTTCCTACTAGAACTCAATAAGAGGGGACGTAAGCACCACTGTTTGGATTATTGAAGTTGTTTGACTCTATTTAGAGCTTTTGTGTTATTTGTTTTAGTTTTAGTTTAGTTTTTATGTTTGAATATGCATGCTATTTCTCTATCTAGTATGTGTATGTTTTAGCATGTTCCACTAACTTGCTTGAATCCATCTATTTTCTGCCTGTGACCACTAACTTAAGAGGGGAAAACTACCCCTCTTAAGCAAGTGTGATTTGGTACATTAATTGAAAAGCAAGAGGATGTTTCTCGGCCATGTGACTCTGCTAAATAGAGGCCCCAGAGCCACCTACCATACATTGTTTTTTATTTGGAACTACAAAAAGAGGTGTTGTATGGATTCTTCAGCCTGCTCACACAGTGGGCTTCTAGAGGGAGTTATCTGGCCACGTTTTTGGAGGTTTTCAGCAATCAATATTTTTTTGTGAGCCAGAACCCAACATAAAAAAAAATACTTTTGGGATTGCATTGGGCTTCCATATTTGATTCCAGATAGAATCTTTTGAAGGGACCTGAGCTTGGAAGAGAAGGTGTTCATATCCTTTTTTTGTTTGAGAAATTTTCCATTCTTCGATCTCCAATTGTCTTCTGTAAATTGATCAATTGGGGAACATCCTCTTAAGTTCTCGATGAGCTTATCCCTTTGATTGTTCAATTCTTGAGGAATGTTCTCAATCTTCCACCTTCCATTCTGATCTCACTTAGATATTTGATCGATATTGACTACTCCTCTTTGCCTCAAAATATCTTGTAGACCCTGCCAATCATGGTCTAAATCGAGGGGGAGCATGCCTAGAATATAGTCTCTTAATATGTTTATTGTGTCTCCATTACCTTGGAATTTTCTAAGGTTTCCATTTATTATGCCCGAAGTGCCCTTGATAAGAGCCCTGATGGGGGATCCCATTGCTTTCCATACTCCACCAGCTCAGGTATCATGCTGGGAAAATTACTTAGCTCTGACCACTTGAGTCCACCACATATTTGGATAAACTATCGTTTTCCAGTAGAGCTTGGCTCCCAAAGCAACATTAGCCATATCAGGTTCTCTGATCCCAATTCCGCCATGTTGTTTATGGGATCTAACTATTTTCTAGTTAACCAAGTGATATTTATTGGTATTGACCTTCCTCCCTTCCCACAAAAATTTCCTTAAGAACATCCCCAGTTGACGTAAGCCATATTTTTTGGCTTGAAGTGCCGAGAATTGATATAGGGGGATGGACGATAGGAAAAAATTCACTAGGATAATCCTACCTACAATGT
Organism: Pinus albicaulis; assembly: GCA_034641835.2. NCBI lineage: Eukaryota > Viridiplantae > Streptophyta > Pinopsida > Pinales > Pinaceae > Pinus > Pinus albicaulis. The sequence goes on from CM076571.1 coordinate 830,125,864, forward strand.
TGATCCATATCCCATCCCAGTTCACTATTTTTAATTTTATTTTGTCTATAAATTTTTTTCCAGGAGAGGGGGGCTGCTCTTCTTAATGAAATTGGAATTCCTAGGTAGCTGAAGCCATTCCAATCTCTCACTACTTTAAACCCGACGATCTCTTCTATTTTCCTTTTTCTCTGACTTGAGATGTTCCAACTGTATATGTGGCTCTTTTTGTCTTTAGTAGCGCCCCCCCCCCCCCCTTGAGAAATATTTCAAGTTTATTTTTGAATCTTCTAGCTATCATCGAGAAATATCTCCCCAAGAAGATGGTATCATCTGAAAATTGGCCATGGTTTATGCTTCTAATACCTTCCTTGTACCTGATGCCTAGGAGAATCATGGAGATTCTTTCCTTATCTAATTTCTGACTTAAGGCCTCGACCATTATGATGTATAAGAACAGGGAGAGGGGGAACCCTTGTCGCAACCCCTTGGAGGCTTTGAATAAGCCAAAAATTCTACCATTAACTAGAGGAGAAATCCAAGGAGAGGATATACAAAGTTTTATCCATGTTATGAAATTTTCCTCCATTCCCATTTTATTGAGTATTTTCCAAAGGAACTCATGCTTTACCCTATCAAAGGCATTGTTTATATCCAACTTAATAATCATGCCTTCATCCGCTCTACACCAGCTTGAGTCTATAGCCTCTTGTATGAGGATAATGTTGTCAAAGATTTGCCTACCCCACACAAACCCCCCTGGTTGTCCTAGATCAAGAGAGGCAACAAGGGCTTGAGTCTAAGAGCCGAAATTTTCGAAAATATTTTATAGGAGACATTACAAGGGGAAACAAGCTTGAATCTTGAAAAGGAGGAGGGGTTGGTATCTTTTGAGATCAAGGCCAGGAAATAGGAATTGATGCCCCTTCCCATTACATAATTCTTAAAGGAATAAACCACCATTCTGCACAAGTCTTTCTAGATCACACCCTAGAAAGAGTGGTAGAAACAATCAGTGAACCCATTAGGCCTAGGGGCTTTGTCTGGGTAGAAGGAGAAAATTACTCTCTTAATAAATACCCATTCATGGGGGGGGGAGGGGGGGAGTAATATGTAGATTCATCTCCCCTATGATAAATTATGGAATGGAGTCCAAGAACAATTCCTCATCCTCTTCCTCCCCATTGGGACCCCTTGAATAAAGATTCCCAAATTTCTCAACCACAACCTCCTTAATCTCCTCAAAGTTCGTAATGATTTTTCCTCCATGGCCTATGTGAGATATCTTTTTTGATTCTTTGAATTTATTTTGTTTAAGGGAAAATTTGGTGTTTCTATCACATGCCCTCAACCAATTATTCCTTGAATTAAGCCTCGAGTATTCCTCCTCTTTTATGAGGTCCGAGTGAAGGGATTTTAAAGTCTCTGCTTCTTTCAGGAAGTCCAAGACACAAACATTTTCCTTTTCGATATTTCCTTGTATTGTTGCCAACTTTTCTTCCATGATTTTAATGTCTCCCATTATCCCTGAGTAGCTTTCTTTAGCCCATTTTTTATATCCATTTTCAATGTGCAGATTTTCTTCTCAAAAATGGTGATCAGGTTGCCCTTCACTCACTACGCCCAAGAGAGGGCAACCAAATCCAGGAATTCTTGGGACTCAAGCCACATAGGAGAGAATCTAAAGGGGATTGGGCCGAGGTATTGTGGCAAGGTCAGCTGGAGACTTATCGGAAAATGGTCAGAGCCCACCCATGGGATAATTGAGGACTCAATGAAGACATTGAGAGTTAGAAGTTTATCAGAGAAAAGAAATCCGTCAAGTCTGGTTGCGATATGCCCCAACCCAACCCTCTTGTTGGTCCAAGTGTATAGGAACTTCTTTGATTTAACATCAAATATATTTAAAGAAAGTATTAGGTCCTCCATGTTTTCTTGGAAAGCATCTCAGACAAAATTACCACCCCTATTTTCATTGTGACTAATGGTAGTATTGAAATCCCCCCCCCCCCCCCAAGATACAATTTTCACCATACTTAGAGTCTTTGAGTTCCATCAGGAATTTCCAGCAGTCTTGTTTATCACGAAAGTGGGTGGGAATGTATATATTTATGATAATGAAAGGTTGCTTAAGATAAATAAAGGAGGTTGCTATCTAATGAGTAGATTTTATGGAGCTTACGAGATTGAATTTCGATGGGTTCCACAGTGTATAGATACCTCTCAAAGCTCCTCACAAACTTACTATCTCCATATTATTTTGTCTCCAAATATTGTTATGGGATGAGTGTAGATTCTGCTCATCCATATTTGTCTCCTGCAAAAGCGTATGACTGAATTTTAATTTTTGATAAGGGATTTCACTTCCCTTAAGATTTTTTCTCTCCCAAGGCCCCTACAATTACAAGAGATTATATTCATTAATCACTTTTTTGGGTTACCTTCCCCCTTGCTAGGGCCCATGTTGTTTTATTTTTTCCCTACTCCTCCTTTTTTCTTAGCTCCCGATAGTTGACGAGGGATGGTGTGATGCAACCCAAGTTCCTTGTCTTTTTTTGTATTTTCTTTCGTGATTTCCTTGTTTGTCTTTCTCCCTGGTCCTTTTTCTTTCCCGTATGCCTTCTTTGTCCTATTCTTTCCGGAAGATCTTCCACAAAGCTAGGATGTGTTGAAGTACCCAAGCCTTCCTTTTATGATTGGAAGCATTCCTAGACCTCTTCCTTAGAAGATGACTCTTCATAACTACTAGACGAATCTGGACTTGAGCTTACTGGTTTAAGAATTTTGGAGGTTTGAGCCTCGAGGCCTATCAAAGATCTGAGGGATTTTTGATAGGTCGATCCAAGGGAAGGAGTAGCACTAACCAATTCAAGAGCTTCCTTGACAGAATCACGATTAGTTCCCAACACTTCAAAGGGTTTCTCTTGATCCATACCCAAAGCCAGAGTCGACCTTATCCTGGGGGGGGAGGGGGTGGGACCCCCACCCCAGGGGGCTGAAGGGGTCTTAATCAGGCCCGACTACTGTGGTTTTTGAGAGTTTTTTATTCACTTAACTTGATGCCATTGTTCCTTCAATTCTTCTCCAAGCTGCACTGAAGCCTCTTGGGATTTGGGGAAATTTTTGGCAAAGTGTTCATACTCATGACACAACTTGCACTTGAAAGGAAATTGGTCATAGTCCACTTCCTGTACACGTGTCCAACTATCCATGAAAAGGGATACAACTACTGGGAGGCCCTTTTCAAGATCAACCTCCACACAAATCCTAGCACAGAGAAGAGGCCATTCTTGGGCTTTGAGTAGTCCATGTACTTACCTAGGGAGTTTCCAATCAGCCTGGAGGTTGCATCGTTCCAGCAGTGGAGGGGAAGATAAGGGAGTTTCACCTAGACCGGGGCTGAGTAGGGGACATCTCACTCTGGATTGAAACTTGGGCTCCAGTGATCCAGATATAGCCCCTGGGCACCCATGTAATAAGCACCACTATGAAAGACCAGGTCCTAGTCAAGATTGTTCTCAAAGTAAAAATTAAAGAAGCCCTTCCCACAGAAAGAGGATATGACCTCTCCTTTGATGAGGGGCTTCTAGTTCTTCTCCAACAAAGATTTAACCATGCGGGGGGAAGGCGAAAGGCCAATGAATTGACTTATCAATCGCCTATCTGCAAGCTGAAGAGCGTGGGAGAGAGTATGGAGAACACATATTTGGATCTTTGGAATTTCCCCAGAACACTTAATAAATTTGGACAAACCCTATTTATAAAAACGTGGAGCAGTCGTTGCCAGCGTGTTAAACGCTACAATATCCACATGGAAAGGCTCCTTCGGGGTTGGCATATCCATGGGAACGTGGAACCCGACCCGAGAAAGGCGTCAATGACACCAGACTCTCACGCAACTCTCTGATTCCCGACAACACCAATACACAAGAGAGACAGAATAACACATTCAGGGCCAGTGCAGAAGACGCCAGAGGGGCAGGCACTTTAGGCCCAACTAGTAGGGGGTTGGTGGGAAAACGCGGGAGAACAACCACCAATGAAGGGCAGGCCTGCGATGCCAGGGACCTGCAATGGTTCTCACTCGAAAACAAATTCTCCTTTCTATAATGCGTTAAGTTTTAATTTATTATTAAAATTACAATTTTATTAATTTAAATATATTTTAAACATGTTTCAAAAATTTAATATAATAATTATATATATTAAATTTATGGAATAGTTTAATTATTAGATGTTTTTTATTTTATTTTAATGGTATTAGACCATACAAAACTTGATTGTGAATTTTAGTTGTTTAAAATATGTTTTTGAATGTATATATGAATTTAACACCATAAAAAACCCCATAGGGAAATCGATTGATGCATATTACACAACCAAAAATTAAGATTCCAAGAAATCCTTATCGGATTTTTGGAAAAAAAACATCTAAAAATTAAACTACTACTTAATTTGTCATTAAACTCACAATTTTATTAATTAATTCATTTAAATGTTCATATATATATATATATATATATATATATAGGTGTAATTGTAACTTATGAGATATATATATATATATATTTTTATATACATGTTCTGTAATTGTAATTTATGAAATTAGTTTTTGCTTTAAAAAATCATAATGTATGGGCATTTAAGTCATCAAAATTATTTAGGGTTCATTTTTGATTAGTCTACACCAACTCTTAACATGATTGGCCTTTTTTGTGCCATTACATCATGTCACTTGCAAAAATTGAATCGGGATGAGTAAGATAACAATCATTCCTCCCAACAACAAAACTTGTGGTCATTACAACAATATACTCCACATAAATTCATTTGAATCTAATATAAACTATAATAAACATTCCTTACCATCATAAATAATAAACCAAATTAACAAACATACAAATACATAAAATTTTAAATAAGACCAAACTATACTAAACTATACTATAACTTATAACTATATATTTTATATCTACCCATTAAATTGTATTATATATCTTTCTCAGTTTATAATTGGAACTGTACACAATTAATTTCAATACTATGACTACGTATAATTAATTCTAGGTGGTGGGAGTCTCAATATCTTTACTCCATCACATGATAAAGCAAATATTTATTAATTCAAGTATTAGCCTATGTTTTTATTTGTGAAAAGTACTTAATTTTATATAAATTGATATATTATCATTACTATATATATTTTCAATGAAATGGTTAGGATTTGTATTTATATTAAATTGGTTATAAGTCTAGGTTCTTGTGATTTTGGTTTTAGATCAGTTCAAAAATAACATTTTTGTTTCTTCTACTTATTACGTTTCTGAATTGATACACCTAAATGTGCTCTTTGGTGGTCGTGATATAATCGAGTTGTCAAATATATCATCACCATATATATAGTTTATTTAATTTTATTGTTTAAATATGTGTTTTTCATAAAGGTAGAACATGGATAAAGGGTGATAAGAGTGAGGACCATTCAGCATCGTCGAAGAAAATAGAAGTTCAATATATAATTTTATTTAACTTTATTGTTTAAATATGTGTGTTTTATAAAGGTAGAACATGGATAGGGTGATAAGAGTGAGGACCATTCAGGATCGTCGAAGAAAATAGAAGTTCAATATTATGTGGGGATTGAATTATTTTTACAAATAATGAAATATTTTTACCATTGAGTTGCTCTTCTTTAAAGATTTATTGAAGATGACGTCGTTACATACATTATTGTTTGAGCTTTGACTTTGGTGCTCACCTACTCTAACTATCACTTCTTAAAGGACGATGCTCATCCTAAATTATTTTCATTAAACAGATAAAATGGTTAATCAAGGAACTATCAAATCTAATGGTTTAAGGATGGAAAAGCTAAAGAGCATCATTGTCAGAGGAAACTCATGATCATGGCTCTAGTAAATTGGAAAGGATGGGCTTCAAGGCTCGATCCATTTTCTAACATTGTACCCAAGTGGCAACTATAATCTTGTTTGGGCATTACATCACATGCATCATTGTCTCATAAAGATATAAGGTAGTCATCCTGAGTAATAAACCACTTGGTTATTGATGATTTATGCTGACATATTCATCTCACACTTATCATGTTAATTTTTTTCAGTTTAGAGGATCTAACAACGTACTTGACACGTAATCATTAGTAAATCTCCGGGCGCAATGATTTGTCCAGCTCCTCGTTGTTCTTGGCTGTTTCTCGAGAGATTGCACAAAAGTTGAACCCAAGACATCTGGTTCAGTGAAACTTCATTTCCACGACCATTGCCAATTGAGCTATCTAACGAAATAACAAATTGTTATTTATTATTTGTTTATACAAATATAACTTTAATTATATTATATTTTAATGAATTTTTAATTGTTAACTGTACTTTTAAAAGAATCAATATATCTTATGATACTATCGATAATAAATATTATTTATGGATACGAAAATAATTCTTCACTTAAAGATTAAAATGTTTGTATTTAATTTCTTTTTGTTTTTATATAAATAGTATATTTTTTATTTTTTTTGTAAGTTGCTCTAAATTCTATTAATTAGCAAAATATAATACAGTCCATAGTCAAAGCTGAGGAATTTAGCCTATTTCTGCTCGCATTTGTTTCTAAAATAGCAAAAGAAGGGGTTGCCCTTGATAGGGAAACAAGCCCATTAATAGTCTAGAGAAGTCTGAAACAACTAGCCTTTCTAAAACTTTAATGAAAACTGGAAAAACTAAATATGTCACATATATCCAAAAGAGAGATATAGCGCATAAACCAAGACCTTCAATATTTGCTGGCATCTTCATTTTGGTCTGCTTCAGGTCCTGCTGGTTCTTCTTCTGTCACTGGGTATCCATAGATGCACACTATTTCTTCCTCCTCCTTTGTGAACACGTATAGAACCTTGGGGGAAGCATCATTCTCGTTAACCCTGCTCCAGATTTCGTAAGTTGAGAAATTTCAGAGGTTTGGAATGTACATTGAAGAAGCCTTTACAGGCAGGCGCTTAAGCTTCTTTAGAGGAGGTGTCAGAGAGCGGGGGATGGTCAACTTGCGATATTTTCGCTTGACTTTGGGCAGGCTTTTTAATGAGGGGTCAGAGCTAGAGATGAGGGAGGTTTCCGCACTAGGGGTAGTAGAGGGTGAAGCTGTAGGCGGAGGAGGGCTCATTATCAGTGTTGAAATGCTTGAGCGATGTATCACGGTTTAGTCGAGCTGGAAGAGCACCTCTGAAATTGCCACGACGTGGCTTCTATCGATGGCGAGGGGCCATGGAGCTACAAGCAGAATTGGAAGTGGGCCTGAGATGTAGAGGGCGGGCAGAGTTGTGAGGGAGAGTTGATATGGAATAGATCTGGAGGAAAATGCAGGATAGAGGGAGCGGGGGAGGACTTAAATCCTTGATCCTCAAATAGAGAGCCCAGTTGATGGCATTCAAATGCATTAACTGCATTAACTGCCACTTGTAGCTGTGAGGTGCTGGCAGCCATTCATGGCACTGTCGTTCCAAACCGAGGAGCGTCATCATTTTCCATGGGAGGGTGTGCCTCGCATGTGGCCTGTGCGCAGGATGGCTTGCCTGAGCTGTCACCCGGATCCGAGAGATATATTTTTAAATTTTAAAAGGTTATTATACATCTAAAACTTATGTGATTAGTGCTATGATGTGAATGTTTTCTTGGGTCATTAAATCAGATTGATGATTGATGTTTCAGACTAAACAAATGTGATCCATTCGCCAATTAAAATACAAAGAAAATTTAATTAAACATATATATTAATTTAAAAATTTAATATGAAAAAAATCTAATCAAACGTATACATTAATTTAAAATTTAATAACTTTTTCACCTAGGAGTAAGAACTTTATATTAAAATAAGAGATACTAATAAAATAACATGATTTTTTTAAATAAAATATATCAAATAATATTAATCAAAGGTGATAGTGATAATATTATTAATATAAGTAATAATATACCATATTCCCTCACTAATATATTATATATGAAAGAGTAGTATGGCATATACCAATACATTATTATTAATTATATCAATCTTAGGCTATTTATAAATTATGAAAATAAAATTAAAGTATTTATATAACCTAGGTTATATTATAAAATAAAATAAGAGGAATAGATAATAAAATGGGAAGGGAAAGGTAAGCTAAGCAAACATTTCAATAAAAGATGAAAAAGAAGGAAAATAGGTTTAAAAAGGATAGATAGCCCTGAGGATTAGCTCAATTGGTTGAGGTCCTATTGCTAAAGCACCTCACTATTGGGAGGTCACGAGGTCAATTCTCCACAATGCCTTAGGGTTAGGCTCTAATTAGTTTGGCCGGCGGGATGTGATCCCTTCAAGTGGATCTAAACTAATTTTTCTTGTGAAAAAAGGTAAAAAATGATAGATATGAATACAATAGAAAAATATGAAGAACACGTAATATACATGAAAAACAAGGAGATAAATAAAGAGAATTAATTGGCAACAAATTTGGTATACAAAGTAGGGATCTAGTTCTAATTAATCTTCCAACTATATTCTCTATTTAGGTTATTGGGTTGCTTTTCAACACTAACCTCCTTCAATTTTCTATTGTGATAGTGGTCCACCTTCGCTATAATTTCATTATCCTCAATGAAACTATGATGTTTTATTTTATTAGAGTAGTCGACCAAGGTGAAAGGATAGGCACGATTGTGATTAACACTTGTGGCATGTTCTTGGATCCTAATCCTAAAGGAATGGCTCATTTCTTTAATGTACTTCTTTCCACATGAGTAGGGAATCATGTAGACACCATTTTTATTGATGGGATTAGTAGGGTCCTTCAAAAATATAAGAGAATTTTTAACGATGTTAAGGGGTTTAAGGGTTGTCCCAATCTTCTTTTTCTTAAAACTTTAGCAAGCTTATCAATTGTCTCCTAAACATAGGGAAGGATAAATTTAGAAAGCTCTAGGTACGTTGCTGGTATTTTTGGAGGCCCAAATCCCTTAATGTTCCTTATATCGACTTTGTTTAAAAACCTTGAGAATGTGGGTATTTTCTTCATCAAAATGATTTCCATTAGAAATTGTCAAATATTTGGTAGCCAAAGTGTTTATAGCCTATAGTTCTTGTGTTGGGAGATGATGGCACTTCGCATGAAGCTATTGGTTAGTGCGAGTTTTCTTTATTTTAGTGACATTATATATGAATTCCATAGCTCCATCAATAGGAATATTTATGAAAAGAGAGACAATATCTGAAAACTTACATGGATATCCTTGGTGTCAAGTTTGATATTCTTGATATTATTGAAAAAGGAAGTAGAGTCCTTAACAAAGGAGCTGGTATTATTGTAACTACCCTTTTTTTATACCCCTATTGTAACTACCATGGTGAATTTGTAATTCAAGTAAATATTGTGGAAATGTAAACACAATGACTAGATGTTAGGAGTGGACACAGATTATGAGGTATGAGGAGGAGTTGCTTGGGAATTAGTTAAATTAGGCTGTTCATTTAATGGCCTTCAGTTTTCCTAACTGGGTTTAATGGCCTGCATGGTAGGTGTTAGTCATCAGTAATTTTTACTATATGAAGATGAATAAATGCAGTCCTAGATTTCTAAAAACAAGGTTCATGAATATTGTGATTTTTAGAAATCTCACTGCCTTCATTATCCTTAGGACAATTTTTTCACTATTTTACTACTCTACCATGTCATGATCAACCTACCACTCTCAGAAGACCCATCATGGGCTCATGCCACTCATCTTCACTATGTTTTTCCACCTTTGACCTTAGTACTCAGTTTTTCCCTGCCTAAACCCTCCACTTGCCACCTAGGGTCACCAACCAAATTACTCCTTCCTGTGTTTCCTAAACATCCTCTAACTAGGTCACTAGGGTTTCATAGGTTGTAGGATTTGATTTGATTTTCTAAAGTACTATTTTTATGATCCAGAAGCTGTATTAAATGTGAAAGAAGGTCAAGCAACTGTTTGTCCAAATTAGATCAGAAAGGCCTTTAAGAAGGATTACTTTGCCAAAGACAACATTCAACAAGAGGATAACTGTGCATCTTAAACATTTCTGTAGGAATGATTGAGATAGCTATCTTACAAAGAAATAGGTAAGGTAAGAGGCCAATTCCTCACTAAAGGACCTCCACAAAAAGAAGAGGAAGCATGCCTAAGTTCAAAGAGAATCATGGTTTTTAGGACTAATTGACCAAACAGTATTGTCAACCAAGAAGCCAATGCAGAAAACTACAAGGACAGAGGTACATCAGCATAACTAAGCATGAATTGAAGATTTATTGAAACTAGAAATGAAGATGAGAAGCCTCCATGATGACAACAAGAAGATAGTTTGAATAAGCTCTTCAAGGTGACCTCCAGGGTTTTCCAAGGTAACCATGCTTCACTGCATCAAAGGGAGGAAAATGCAAAGAGTATCAGTATGAGGGAGATCAAGCCTTTATTTTTAGTCATAGCCCTCTAAATGGTCAAGAAAGCATAGGGTTAAGCTTCAAAATGGAAAACCAAGCTAATCATGAGTAAACTGTTAAGTAACTGAGCTTGTCAAACTCCAAGAATAACAAAGGGGACAAAAACAATTGTGTCATGGAAACTGCAACAAAGTAGAAGTGGCCAAAAGAAGTTAGCATACATGGTAATGAAAGCCGTGACACTTGTTACAAGATAGATTTATTATACCTGTGGAAAATCAGTGAGAGGGGAAGAAACCATGTTTTCAGATCACCCACACTCAGAGATCTCAAAGGGGGTAAAAACATGAGTTCGAAACTCCACAATACAGGCAAGAAACATTTTGACATTGTTAGGGTAAGGGCAGGTCCCTCAAAAATGTTTTAAAGAGCTTACCCTTACTAAAGGAGGTAAAGAGATGTGTTAGGTTTCAAATAACAGAGAAGGCAAGTTTTAAGGTTCTGATATGAAAGAATGGGTAAGAACAGAGTGTTAAAGCATCAACAGGCCAAAGAGAGCTAAAATCCATCATATCAGCTACCTGAAGAACAACAAAGAGAAATGTTTGAGAGGAAAATAGATCATTTTTTGTGTTTTAAGTCACCTACTACAAAAGATAAAAAGAATATTAGTGATAAAGTGACAAGAAAAATAGAAAACCTTAGCAAAAGTGGGTTTCTAATTTTAATTTATTTTTCCAAGGGTATTAAGGCATCTTGTTTATCACTCAAGCTCATTTGTCATCTGCAAAAGAGAGTGAAAGCCTTTCAAAGAGAAATTTTGGAATTTCTGGCAAAGTTCGGGCAAAATCTTCCCTGTGCTGCGTGCATGGAAACCCCTGCTATGCTCCTAGAGCTTGTCTGCGTTGTGAAATACACCGAGCACTGCGAGCCTGTGACCTAGTGCTGCGCGTTTACCAGCATGCAAAACCAACAGAAGTGCTCGTGCACTGGAACACGTTCACCATAAGGAAGAGCTAACCTGATAGGCCTGGGTGCTACATATAGAGCACGTTCAGAAGAGGCCAGATAGGCCCGTGCAGCCACCCGACTAGCCCGATGCTGCGCACTTGCACTATGCATTCTTCAGCAACCGAACCGACTGGCCCGGTGCTACTCTCCTGTGCTACGCATTTAGCCATGAAGCCCTCCATGCCTGTGTAAGCCTCTAAATGCCTCAAAAATCCTCCAATTTTCTTTTTGGTACCTCCTAAAGGTTTTTATAAGAGGTATGTAGATGCCTTGCCCCCTCTCATGCTGTTTTAAAGGGTGAAATTAGAGAGAAATTTAAATAACACTAAAGGAATTTCCCTTCACTTGAAAATCACTGCCTTTCTCATCACCATCTCACTTATCCTCTCCATATCATTTTACAAGCAGATTTAGGGTTTTGATTTTCAAAGGAAATAATGACAAAGAAAAATGTCAGGGGAAACTAATAGTGGCAATGGTGAGGGAGGCCAAGGGCCTAGAAGACATCAGAAAAAGGGTGGAAGGGAAAACAAATTTGAGCCATTGAATACCAAGGAATTGATGGCCTCTCCTATGACAGTTTCATATTTCCAAGAGGTGGATTGTTTTGACTTCTGTGAAAGGGTAAACCAGGTCTAGAGTCATCCTGAGTTAGCTAGACATTTAATCCTTAACCTTCATGAACATCAAGTAAAATTAGGAGGAGTGAACTTTAATCTATTCATAAATACCATTTCTATGGCCACCAGGATACCTAGTATGGGAGAAAAGTGGTTCAAACAGGAAAATTTATACTTGAGCCATTATCAACCCTTCTTGAAACCTAGATACCAAGCTGATTGCAAATCTATTTTTCCATTTTCACATCTACTAGAAAGATATGCACCCTTAATGAGAATCATCATGAAATACTTCACCTGTGAGGGTAGGTTTTCTAAGTTTTATTCCTACCATATAAGACTTCTCATGCACTTCACTAGGACAAAGATGCTACATTTTCCCTATTATCTTTATAGAAGTAATGATAAAATGTCATACATTGTGCAAAAGAGACCTAATTCACAAAAAATGCAAAGTCTTTTTCACCATTCTCTTATCAAGATGATTGTGTTGCATCAATTAGAGAAACAGGGTATCCCATAGGAAGTGTTCATCACCCATGAAGTTTTCGCAAACCCAAAGCCTCCTCATCAACCAAATCTACCCTCATCATCTCATCCACCTCCCTCCACTCCTCCATCACCCCCCACTGACCATGACTCCTCATTTACACATGAATCCTCTCCTCAAGAAAACCTCCCTCCCTCACATTCTCCTAAAGCATCAGATCAAGAAGAGAATTCTCATGAGGAAGAAGAGATAGATCATGAGGAAGAAGAGACAAATGAAGAGATAGAGAATGATGATGAGGAAGAAGAGACAAATGACGAGGAAGAGGATAATTATGATGAAGAGGCAGAGAATGATGATGAGGAAGAAATAAATGATGAGGAATAAGAGGATAATTATGATGAAGAGGCAGAGGATGATGAAGAAGAGACAGAGGCAAATTATAACGGCAAAGGTAGTGAGCAAAAAAATGAAGAAGAAATAGATAATGATGAAGAGGAAGATGCATATTATGATAAAGAGGAGGAAGAGGGCAGTGATGAAAATAATAGTGACAAAGAGGCCAGAAATGAAGAAGAGGATGAAAATGATAAAGATGATGATAGTGAGGAAAATGAAGAAGCTAAAGGCAACATAGAGGAAGATGAAAACAATGAGGACAGTAAAGAGGTTGAGGAAAATGAAGATGGAAATGCACAAAACAGCAATGAAGAAACTAATAAAGACACCTCTAACGGTGACAACACAGAAAATGATAACAGCCATGATAATGTTGCAAACAAAAAAGACAGTGATGAAGAAGAAACCATGATGACTGATAGCCCTAATAATGATGACAATAGTGACATTATGAACCAAAAAAGCAGTCAAGAGGTTGATGACAATGGTGAAGATCACAACAGTAATGTTAGCACAGAGGAAAATGAAAGTGAGTCTCAAGAGGGCAGTCAAGAACACAGTGCATAAGACATAAATGCATAGATCATTGATGAAAAGAAGGGCAGTCTTGGGATCAGCCATGATGAGGGCACTCTAGTAGAAATTTTTTAGCTTTTCCCTCTCACATATCAAAGAGGTCTAAGGCTTGTGTTTTCTGCCTCCAAAAGGCAAGGGACCATGCCATCCACCTCAGCTCAGTCACTAGACAAAGGGAAGAAATGGGTAAAGGAAGAAGAAGAAGATCATGAGGTTCAAAGGGAGTTTGAGATCATTCAGGTGGATAGTGATGAGGAGAATAAAGCAAGGATCACAAACTTTCTCCTTAAGAATAGAAATGTACAAACTGAATACCTCCAAGCACATTTGGATAGGGCCAAGAATGTGAATGATTAATTTGACTTGGAGAACATGTAGCTAGGAGCGCAAATTGCTATTTATGAGGCTAGAGCCATCAAGGCCCGAAAAGAAGCCCAAAAGGCACAGGTAAAACTAGAAGAGTTCATGGGCACTTATGAAGAGAGTGAGGATGAGGAAGGAAAATCTAGGAGGAGATCTAGAACCATGGGGTTGAAGAAGGCATTGACAAAGCAAAGGGAACAAGAATCAGCCCTAGCAAAACAACTCCCTCTAGATGAGATTTTGGCCATGGAGATAGCACATGATCGGGAGCCTTGGTTGGAAACAACCAACATACACTTGGAGGCTAAATTGAAGAAAGCAAATCAGAATCTTGATCTTCAAAGAATGATGACTAAACATTATGCCCGGAGAAACCAAATTGCAAGGGCTAAACTCAAGAAGGCCCAAGCCATGATCCAAGCACTAAAAGAAGAGAAAGGCCAAGCTAACCTTGGAATCTTGGCACAAGCTTCTCTACAGGTCTCTCAAAACCCATGAGGCACACATCCACCAGATTTTGGAGAATTTTGACAAATTTTGGTTTTTTGCTAATTTGGAGGGCCAAGGGGGTAGCACCCATGGCGCTACAGTTTTTATCAAAGCATATTCAGGAGGAAAGTCTTACATTTTTGGGATCCTCAACTCAATTATAGCATGCTCACAAATTTTCAGGTCATTTGGAGGTGTTTTGGTCCTCCAAAAGGGTCAAAAACACCTTAATTTTCACCTTTCTGTCTAGTTTTTAGGACAGGTGATGTGCCTTTACCAGCCTTGGAATTTTTGCTTTTTGAATAGATTACAGGAGTCCAATAAGGAAACCAATGGTATTTCTGGAAATTAGCCTGAACATACTTTCGAACGAGCCATCATGGAGCCTATTATGACATCGGGAAGGCCTTCAAAACATTGTTGCAAGTTGACCCAGTTTTCCTGCTCCAGTGCTACGCCCTTTGCATGGAAATTCATCCTAAAAATCAGCGTCATGCCCTTAACAGAGGAAAAGTCAACAATGTATGCTTGCAAAGTTTTAGGAGGCTTGGAAGAGCCTAAATGTCAATTTATTTGCTAGAAATTCCTGAAAAGATATTTTGTGCCTTGGGCCTTACAAGGTCTCAAGGACAATAGTGAAATTTTTGATTAGGCAATAGGCTTCTAGAGACTCTATTAGATTTTTCTCCTCCTTTATTGTTAAATAGAGCATTTAGGATTCATTTTTAATGGTTGTTGTTATGACTCTTGTGAGTAATACATAGTCTTTGGAGCTTGAAGAGAAATTGGTGTTGTGGAGCTTGTGAATGGCTTGTTTTGATTATTGATGGAGAAGGCTTGCTTGCAGGATTCATGAGCTTGGTTAATGGTGATGTGCTTATATTTAGTTATTGTTTTCTTGTGTATCATTGTGCTTCATCTTTCTATATTGTAGTAGGAAAAAAGATTTAGACTAGAAGAAATGTTTTTCAGAGGCACCTTAGCTCTATTTATCCTTCACTGCTTCTATGTTTTCCTCTGCTAGGTCAGTTTAGAGAATTCTTAGTTTCTCTCTAAACCCACACAAGCTTGTTTATCTTATGAATTTTTTAATACAGTATATATCATAGATGATTTATGGTAAGCCTTGCTTGTTTGATATCACTAAAACACTGTTTTAAGGTCTCTCTTTGAAGTACCATTGTTTAGGTTTGCCAAAGAAACTATGTTTTGATCATACCATTTGTCCATGCTTGAAAAATTGTTTCAAATATCTTTATAGCTCTGATCAATGATGTCTAGGAGTTCCCTCATCCTTGATTAAAGTTATGTGTTAATATTAAATGTTTTCTAACTTTGAATGTGAAATCACTAGAAGTTAAATGAGTTTCTCACGTTCTATATTTCATTGGATTGTTTGTTTGAAATGCTTACTTGCTTGAGTTGAATCAAAGAGTTATTGGTATGCCTTGTCTATTGATTACTTCTTTATGATAAATAGTTCTTTATGCTAAATAGTGTTTAAGTATTTTCTTGTTTTAAGTATTTGACAAAGGATTCTTGATTGCCCTTTGCCTTACTTTGTTCACAAACTTGATGTTCATTTCATTTCACCAAACCTTGAGAATCCATTTGACCATGCTAGATTTTCCCTGTGATGCTCCCTGATCCATTGTTGAACCTTCCATGAATTTTTGTGGACTGCATATCCTAATGACTTGAAAATATCTCATTACATCTATTCTACTTGATCATTTACCCAACCCAAAGAAAGAAAAAAACCCTAAAATTAACAACTAGCCCAAAATCAAACCCTAAAAGCAAACAAGTTCACATCCTTTTCACAAAATAGAGAGAGCCCTCTTTGAGTCCAGGAAGGCTAGGTCCCAGGACTCCAAAGACTGGTCTGATGTTACCTTGTGCATTTGGTCTACAAATCTGCTAAATCACAGGATGCTAACATAATGGAAATCATGGTGGGACACTAAGTCAAAAACATCCTAGGTATCCCTTAGGAAATCTCAAAACTCAGTCAAACTTAGAAATATTAAGTGTTAGCCAAGAGTAGAATCAGACTGTTTCACCATCCTATCGAAATGATGAGTCAACTGTATGACACTCATAGAAACCTTAGGGATACATAAAGGAACTCAAAAAACCCCAAAACATCCCTAGATTCGTTTTTTGTCAGTTATTGGTGGTGGACCATAAACACATATCCTCAAGCAAACTAAAAACATGCACCTGATGACTCTACTAGCCTGCAGTAGTCCTACTAGTTCACTAGTTCTCATTATACTTCCCTAGGATTGTGTCAAATCAGCCCTGAGAAGTTTAGAGGCCTAGTCACACACTGTGTGAGTTTAAAAAAAACTTAGAGAGGTCAACCTTCCAAAAACAATCATAAACTTTCAGCCTCTCTAAATTTTGAGTTTGAAATCTTGCTTCACAAAGGATCAGTACTAGATCTCATCCGGACCCAAACCCTCTTACTATAGTTGATGACCCAAAAAGGATTTTGTGGAAAACTTCCAAAACTAAAGATTCAACTATTGTGAAGACCATTCATAGAGAACGTTATATCCCTGAAAATCTTATAGCCTTGCAAGATCCCCAATTTGACTTGTATCATACATGAAACCTTTTCAGAACCAATTCACAAAGTAGGATTGAACAGACTGACCTTGAGCCCATAGATTTGCAGTAGATTCCTAGCGGAGAAGCTTCTCCTACCACCCAAGTCTGCTCAGAATCAATTTTCTAGTCCAAGTACTTCCACCACACCCATTCATACCACCACTGTAAAAACAACTCCATCCCATCTCACAAACCCTCCCCTTGTAAATCCCCCTTTGATTCCATTATATCCCATCATGGCAGCATGGTATGCCCCCCTAGTGTTACCACAACCTTTGTCACCTTTACCAAATGACTACCAATCCAGAATTCCCTACTTCACCAGAGCTGAATCTACCACTGCCCAACAACATGTAGATAAAATGAATGATGCCTTTGACTACATGGAATTACAAAAGGAGACCATAAAAATGAGAATCTTTTCCCAAAGCTTAGGAGGTGAAGCCAAAAAATGGTTCAAAAGCTTGACTCCTAATAGCATAAATGATCTCCCTTCCCTTTACCAAACATTCGTAAACAAGTGGGAAATTAAGAAAAACCCTCTCCAAGTCCTCTCATAATATAACAACTTTAAGAGAAATGTCGGGGAAAGTATCCAAGACTATTGCACAAGGTTCAATAGTGTGTATAATGCCCTCCCACCCCACATGAAACCCCCGCAAGGCCTAGCACTAGTGAAATTTCCAGAAGGCTTTGATCCAGACATGACCTACCAACTAAGAGAGAGGGATCCCCAAACTTTAGAAGAAATGCAAAGGGGATTTGTGAGTGCAGAGGCCAAACTCATTGAAAAGAGGGCTAGGATGAGATCAGAAAAGAGAGTTACCTAAAAGGATGAAACTATGCCCTCAACCTCCTCATTTGATGCCAAGATTGACAACTTAGTTAGAACAATGGAGATAATGATGGAGAGGATAAGCCTAAATGAAAGAACACCTCCTAGGGAAAATCAGCCAAAATCCCCAAAATAGAAATAGGAATCAGAACTTTAGAAGAGACCCACCCCAAATCAGACAAAGGGAAAATGACCAACAGATTAGGCCCCCTCTCCAGGATAATTATGTAGATGAAGGGGGAATAGATATTGAACAACTAGAAGAAAACCATGTAAACTTGATAGGCTCTGATAATGAGGGTGATGTTTTTCTCACTGACGAAGAACAAGGTTTCTTCTCCTTAGATCAAACTAAAAAAAACTATGATGATTCTAAAGACTACAATTTGGGATTTGAAAATTCCATAATGGAAGTCCATAGGCAGTATGACCTTAGGAGCAAAAAGAACCAAGAAACCTCCAAGAGAAACCAAACAGACACTGCTCTTAGGAAAACCCCTGAAAATACCCCTAAGAGGATAGCAAATAGTACCAACACCATGGCTAAGAAAGTTGATCCAAACAAAGACCAAACCAGCCAGCAAAGTGGTGAACCAAGCTACCCTAGTCCACCTACTAGTGGCCCTGAGAAAAATCTTTTATCGAAAGTCCCAAATCAAAATCAATAAATAAAACTTGTAGAAAAAATTTTGGCTAATAAAACTGATGTAAATATGCCTAAAACACAAGTACCTTTCAATTTTGAAGGAGAGATTGCTAAAATCAAGATAACGTTACCTCTCACTGAACTGATTACCCAAGACTTGTACAGGTCCCAAGTTTTGAAAGTTTTGAACATAGGAAATGATACAAAAGTAGAGCTATTGTTTGGACCTGAAGTAGAAGGAAAATACAAAGAATGAGATATTCCTCCTTTCTATGTTAGCCTAAACATACATGACAAAATCTTACATAATGCCATGCTGGACTTTGGTGGCTCTCACAACCTCATGCCAAAGGTGGTGATGGAGAGATTAAGCCTAGAAATAACCAAACCTTACAAGGACCTATATTCCTTTGATTCAAGCAGATTCAAGTGTTTGGATTCAATCAAGGATCTATGTGTCAATCTGGCACAAATTCCTGCTAAGGGTCTGTTCATGGACATAGTAGTAGCCGAAATTCCCCCCAAGTATGGCATGCTTTTATCTAGATCTTGGGGAGCTAAACTTCAGGGGAACCTTCAACTAGACATGTCATATGCTACCGTCCTTGCTTTTAACCAAACGAGGAGGTTATACCGAGAATCGCACATGAAGTATATGGTTAGCAGCCAAGAAAGACCAAACAACACACCTCTTTATTCCATCCATTCAGATCTAGATTCATTCATTTTATGTAATGAATAGGAAATTGATGAGAAGGTAAGTGAAATTGAGACAAATCTAGACATACCACAATATTCAAACCAGACAATGCATGAAAAAATCAGCAGCCAAAGCTATAGCAGTCTGAAACAACAATATGATGGCAAAGCTGAACTTAATTTTCTGCAAACTGAAAATGAAATTGAAAAACTAAAAACTAGTTTAGTGTCTCAATAAGACCACTCCAATGAAGAAGAAGCATAAAAAATAAAACGATCCCTTCTGCCAATGTAAAATGATAGAATAATTTCACATGGCAGAGTTTTATAGGAACCTAGATCAAAAGAATCTTAAGGTCTTTCCATACAAAGACAGCTCATCACCAAAAGGTTTTGTCACTTCAAAAAATTTGTTGAATTCCAAAAATGTTGTTAAAAGGCCTAAAGAAGTATCTACCAAGACTAATATAGAGGAGTATAATGTAGGCAGCCTAGCAAAACCCAAAATGATTAAGTTATCCAAAGTCCTATCACCTTACACGAAACAGAAATACATAAGACTGTGCAAAGAGTTTCAGGATACTTTTGTGTATTGTAATGAAAGCCTAGAGCCTTGTGATGCAAATATTATTCAAAGAAGGTTTCCTTTCAACAAATATCAAAGAACTTTTGAGAAAATTTTGTCACTAACAACGAAAGCAAAGGGATATAGGCTATGTGTATACTTTAGGTACCTCGACAAACTCTCCCCAAAGAAAAAATGCCCTTTTCCCAAGATAAATCATACTTTACAAAGGGTAGGAGTTTCTAACAAGATGTCATCACTTGCTAGTGTTTCAGATTACAATAAGGTGATAATACTTCCAACTGATCAACATAAAGGTAGTTTCAAAGCACGCTGGGGCACCTACATGTTTGATCAAATGCCTTATGAGTTAGAGAATGCGGAAGCTACTTTAGAAAGAGCTATGGCTCATGTTTTAAGTTACTGCACTATGTTATACATTGATGACATCATTGTTTGTTTTGAAATTAATGAAGAATACCTTTTCCACCTAGGAAGGATCTTCGACAGAAGCAAGGTTTGGAAACAAGACTCAAAGAGAAAATACAAAGGAAAGCATGGCTTGTTAGAAATTTTTTGGAAAGATCCTTACACCATGCACTTAAATGCAGGTAACAAGGTTTTATGTTTACAAGAGCTTAATGGAGAAGAGCTATTTGGAGATCCTGTAAATAACAGGATCCTCAAGCACCATCCTTGTCAAGAATCCTAGTTTGAAGCTATCATCCACTGTACATAACATTGCATGATGAGAGATCACAAAAATAAAAAACACAAAAACAAAGAAAGAAGGAAAAGAGGGCAGATTTAAAGAAGAGGTATAGCTCCATACCCAAAAAAGAGTACTGCTGAAAGTGAGCAAGCCTAAATGCCACTACTTGTTCCAAAAGTGTCTTGTTCAGTCATATAGCCTAATCATGGCTAAACATGTTTTCAATTTGTTGATGATAGGTTAGTGAAAGAGAACTTGTCAAAACACCTAAAAACTTGACTTGTTAGTAGAAATAGATTAGGAGAAAAAGATGTTGGTTCTCAATGCTCAAATCTGAACCAAGGAGAAAGATAGGGATGATTAACAAATGATGAAACATAACCCTCATACTTTCTAGTTTTGTTTGTAAAAAAATAATATCTATGTGTAGCTTTTCCCAATGCCACAACCCATGTTGAATCAGATTGCTTAATCCTGGTTCAAATCATTTTTTCAATGTCATGTCAATAGCTTAGTGAATGAAGTCTGTCATACTGCTTAATATTGACAGTCAAATAGTCTAGGTAGAGAATAAAAAGATTTCACTAGCATAATTTGAACTTTTGGAAGTAATAAGGGTACAAGTAGTTAGTTTGTTTTGCTTTCAAAAGAAAGGAATGTCAAGGGTTTGCCAATTTAAGTGCACCAAATGAAGAAAAAATGCTAGACAAAGCAGGCTGGGTAAGTAGAGATAAGTTGAAGTAATCATGTTTTTCAAGTTCTTGAGATCATAACTTCAAAGAGAAACATCAACAAATGAAGAATAAAAATCTGCCCAATGGATGAGGCACTAGTCTTCATAAACTCAAAGATCTGATATTTGAAGTTCTGGACAACTCCTGAAAAGGAGCTGCCCTCCCCAAGTGGAGCCACTGTTATTCATCAGTAATTTTTACTATCTTAAGATGACTAAATTTCAGTCCTAGATTTGTAAAAACAAGATTCATGAATATTGTGAGTTTTAGAAATCTCACTGCCTTCATTATCCTAAGGATAAATTTTTCACTGTTTTACTACTCTACCATGTCATGATCAACCTACCACTCCTAGAAGACCCATCATGGGCTCATGCCACTCATATTCACTATTTTTTGCCACCTTTGACCTTAGTACTCAATTTTTCCTTGCCTAACCCCTCCACTTTCCACCTAGGGTCACCAACCAAATCACTCCTTCCTGTGTTTCCTAAAGAGCCTCTCACTAGGTCACCAGTGTTTCATAGGTTTTAGGATTGTCTTTGATTTTATAAAATATTGTTTTTATGAGACAGAGGCTGTATCAAATGTGAAATAAGGTCAAGCAATTGTTTGTCCAAATTAGATCAGAAAGGCCTTTAAGAAGGATTACTTTGCCAAAGACAACATTCAGCAAGAGGATAACTGTGCATCTTAAAAATTTCTGCAGGAATGATTGAGATAGCTATTATACAAAGAAATGGGTAAGGTAAGGGGCCAAATCCTCACTAAAGGACATCCAAAATCAACTGAACAATGATGGAATTGAATGGAACAATAATCTAACTAAGCTAATCAATAATGGAACGAATTGAATCAGTAGTCTAGCTAACTAAGAAATAATGAAACAACATTAAAAATAGCTGAGAAGTAATGGAACAATAGGATAACTAAGCTGAACTGTAATGGAACAACAGTATGACTGAAGCGAATTAAATAACTTTTACAACAAGTAATTAAGTAATTTTGCAATGGAGTTCTCTTTATGACTTAATTAATCAACATTGATCGTTGGTTGAGCACTTTGTTATGATAGAAGGAGAACACAATTCATAGAGACAGATAATACTGAAATAAGCTTATTCTACGATCTATAATTTAAATGAAATGGCATTAAAAGAATTGGAACTATCTATTGATAACAAAGCATTGCCGTAAGTCAGAAAATACGATTACAATTGTCCTACTTTAGGATCGAGTTTCTAACAATCCTGAATAAAGAGAACCGTATTTGTATTGAATGGAAATATACTTTACAATTGCATCATATTCTTAAGCATTGGTTCTGCAACTACACAGAGTATGAAAACTTGCGTGGATCTTCTAGAGGTTGGGCCCAGACCACCAGAAGCCCTAGCGCCATAAAAACTTCAAAAGATGATTGTTCAAAGCTCTATATTACATCCAGTGATGTTACAAAAACACAATTAGATAGACTATTTCTGATTTGTCTATTATAGAATGAATTTCCTGTCTTATCTCTGACTCCCCTTCTCCTCCATCCTTTGCTCTTTTAAAGGAAATTTCAAAAATTTGAAAGTGTTTTCCAAACGACAGCCCACTGCGCATGGCTGTCGTTTGAGTTCTTGGGCTTGAATTCATCTTTCCGCCTTCTGCTAGCCGCTAGGAATTACTAGGATCTCACATGCTTGCATCCATTGGTTGGCTTCCGTTTCCTATTGG
Source organism: Pinus albicaulis (assembly GCA_034641835.2). NCBI lineage: Eukaryota > Viridiplantae > Streptophyta > Pinopsida > Pinales > Pinaceae > Pinus > Pinus albicaulis. Next base: position 830,148,770 of record CM076571.1, read on the forward strand.
TCCAACCATTCTGCCTTCCTGCATGCGGAGATAAGAGAAGTCAATTTTCTATTACAAAACATCCTTTTCATCATTAGTACAATTGTTCTCGTTTTCATAATCTTTTATTCTTTTTATTGTTAATATGAAAGAGGGATTCTCGAGAAATTATAACATGATTTGAAGTACTTACAGGGTGAGAATCATACCTTAATTTGGGCCCAACATACTCCCCTTCTTACCTAGTTGCATGTCCTCATGCAAACAGATGATTGAGATGTAGCTGTGTTAAGGAGTAGGCAGGGTAGGCCTTTTCATTGTATGCTCTGAAGCCTTGTTTTCGTTTCATGAGTGAAAAGGTAGCACCTGTGGCTCCTTCTGGTAATTCGTAATTATGATTATAATCCTCGAGAGGATGCCAGAGGAGAGGGTTTCTGTATCTGCATCCTAACCATGCATGCCCCATGCTGTAGACTAGGCTGTTGTATGAAAGGAATATGGAGGCAACAGCCTTGAAATTCCTGTAATTTAATGGCTCCCTATTGTTCACATTGTTTGTGGAGGCCATCCATATTTGCCTGACTGCTACTAAGGCCGCTTCACTAATGTCCTCAAAGTATTCTCATGCATTTTCTATGATATATTTATGGATGGTTCCCAGCATAGTCCTCACACCTGGCCTTCTCATGAAGTTTTTGTGTTGGATGATTAGTTGCAAGAGTTTTGTAGGCTCCCCCCTGACCCATAAATATGGACTATGCTCTCTTTTATGGAAGATGCCGTAGGCTTTGGCCCACCTGATCTGGTTTTTAGCAAATGAAGGGAAGGCTTGCAGCTATACATCCCCTATGAAGGGGCTAGGGTTGCTGACTATGTCTTCTTCTAAGAAGAAGTTATGCATGTAAAGCTCACACAAGAGGTGCTGAACCTGCTCATCCTGAATGTTACAACACTGGAAAAATTATTCTATGGTCCTGAATGTAGTGGGTTTCTCTGCCCTGACAGCTTCAACTTTCAAGAGGAAATACCATTCTGTTAGGAACAAGGCATAGTTGGTTGCCAGAGCTCTGCATGATAGTGCATCATTATATAGAGAGAAAATTGTAGAGATTTGCTTCTTAGCTTGCTCTACCTGACCTTTGCTTGCTCTCCTCTAAGCTGGGCGAATGCTTCATCTTCTATGATGGAGAGGTCAATGAATTTCTTCTACAGTGCCTGATATTCTTGTAATGGCACCACCTCCTTCCTGCACTGTGTTATTTCATGCCGTACTTGCATTAGTTCATTTTGTAATCTTTGGTTGGTAGCTTTCTCTACTAGATGGGCATAGGCAGGGGCTTCCTCTATTTGGGTCCTTTATTCCTCTATAACCTTCTACTCAGTTTGAGTGGAGGCTTCGACGATGTTTGCCAGTTTTTTCTGCACTTCAGACTTGGTGGTGTTTGCTAGGTTGGTCTTTATTTCAGTTTCAGTAATAGTTATCAAATTGGTTTGTATTCTAGTTTCCATGTTGTCGGCTAAGTTAGTTTTCATTTCGCTTTTGACAGTATTTACTAGTTCTGTTTGAGTTCCTGCAATAGAGGTTTCTGTCCTTGGATTCCGGGCCCTTCTTTCTTTCTTTAGTTGTTTCGTCAGATATTTTACCAATTTTTTCAATCTCTTGCAAGTCCTTCTTAGTTTCTCACTTCTCCTTTCATCTGAATCTTCACCTATTCTTATTTCAGCAGGTGATAGGGGAGAAAAATTCTCTTTTTTAGGGATAGAATCTAGAATGGTTTTTATGATTACGTCTTCAGAATTGACCTCAATGTGAGGGTCCTGACTAGGAGGAGCGATGCTCTCTCCTAGTGACAAAGGGGTTGTCTGTGTGTGTGTGCTCTGTTCCACAAGGACAATGTCACCTGAATAATATTATGATTCCAATCTCTCCTCTGCCTCTCCATCACTATACACTTCGTAATTATCAATAGGAGACAGAGCCTCATCATCTCGTGGTTCCTCTTGGTCAGGTAGGATGTTAGTGTGACCAGAGATGTTGGGGGTGGCGGTTTTATCAAAAATCTCCTCTTGCTCCCCTGCTTCCAATGGGTTTCTCAATTCATAGTTTGTCCTTATTTGTCCTAGGACTCGGGCCATTTCCTTCTTGAATTCTTACAAGGGTGCATGGGATGGTTCTGCTACCTCCATGAGGTTCGAGGTTCCTTGGGTTGTCCTGGGCCGTTTTTTCCTACTTGGCTCTGATGTTGAGGTTTGGGTTATTTTTCTTCTTGGAGGATTTACCCTAAGGGGCTCAATTTCGGTTCCATCAGGGTTTACTTCTAGTTCCCATGCCTCGGGGTTGACGAAATTATCCCATGCTGTCTGCTGCTTATCTATCTCATGAATGATGATTAGTTTTATTAAGTAGTGGTGACTAACAACTGCTTGGGGACTCTTGGCTTTCTTGAATCGAACAATAGTACCATGCAATATGGAATTCAAAAAGGCAAGTAGATTAATTGAAATTTTTTGTTTAAATGTAGCTAAAAGTTTGAGCTGTCGAGGTTTTACCACATCCCGATGTCCTTCGCATGTAATAAACTTCTGGATGAATGCCATTAGCTCCTACCATGGCTAGTGTAAAGAGTCAGGGTTAATCTCTCTATTATTTCGTTCCAACTGTTCATCCAGGTCCTGGTATGTTGATACTACTTCTCTTAGAAGGAGATACTTTTCTGCCCATCTTTCTCCTTGTGCTAGTATTCTAGAAACTTTCGCGATAATTCCCTCTGTAACTAGTATAGTTCGGTCGTTAACTTTGGTTTTCCCTTCCTGCAGATTTTGCATAAATTCAATTGCAATTTTCGTGTTGGATCCTTGTAGTCTGTGTACATATGTCAGCCATCCAGCTCACTGGAGGATGGCACTCGCTACCTTTGAAATTGGAAAGTTTGCAGGCTCGCTTCGAAGGGTATTTCCTCCCATAACTGATATGCTCTTTTCCTCTGATTATTTTTCTTCTTGGCTCTGTTGTTTCGACTAGATGTTGTCTGCAAGTGGAAAAGATATTGCGGCTCTGTGTAGATAATCTTCATGCCTTAATTGTAGTGTTCCTCTAGTCTTATCGATATGTCTGACGAGATTTGTGCAGGGATTTCACATGCTTGCCAAATTAAGGCCAATTATACCCCCTCCCTCGAAGAAAGGGCACCCATGCCCTCAAGTACAGGAGAGATTTGGTCGCTTATGAATGCAGACAGGGGAATTTCAGAATTTGGAAATGATAATCTATGTGTGAAGGATCGATGGTTGAGTAATTACTACATATGCGGTAAAAAGGTCAAATTTAGAAGTTTTCATAATTGTATCTTGTGCGGAAGTGACCGAAAAGCGAGAGGAAATATCATAGAAATTATTGCGATATGATTTCCTTGCGTCACTGAAAAGTTATGATGGAAGTAAGACTGATTCAAGTAATGATTGACGTTGTCATTCCAAAGTTCAAAATATGTAAACATATATTTGTTAGTTATTATTATGGTAAGTCATGATTGTTACTAATTCAAGTAATAGCTTTGTGGTTGAAAAAAATGGAAGACAAGGTGTATATAAAAGAAATTGGCTATTGAAGGAGCATTATTTCATACCATAAGCAGAGCCACTGCTGCTAGAAGGCATTCATACCCTCAACATGGCTGCTATTTTAACCCAAAAAATGAGCCAAGATCCTTATGTAAGAATAATTATTTTTCCAATTTTATGGAGAGATCACCATGCTGGTATGGTGGCTAGGTAACCATGGTGCCACTCATTAGAGTTGTAGAAAAGTGATCAGGCCGGTTCGTGATGAGACCTCCTATCCTTCAAGTTATTAAGAAGGTCATTACCCTGGTGTGGTGGCCATAATGGGCATGTCAATTTCTACACTCTTATGAACATGGTAGGCTGGCTCGTGATGAGACCCCCTATCCTCTCTTAAGATTCACATGTAAATGTAGTACTTCGTTTTGAATTATAACATTTCGATCTATAAGGAGGTCACTGTGCTGGTGTGGTAGCCAGATAGTTACAATGCCATTCACTAGAATTGTAATAGAGTGATCTGGCTGACTCGTGATGAAACCTCCTGTCCTTCTAGTAGATGAGAAGGTCATTACCCTAGTGTGGTTGCCATAATGGGCATGTCACTTGTTAAATCCTTATGATCATGGTAGGCTAGCTCGTAATGAGACCCCCTATCCTCTTAAAGATTTGCATGAACACATAATGATTGTTAAGGTAGGCTCATTGAGTCCTTAAGAGTGAGGGATGGTGAAAGAAGCGGAAAAACTGATACCATTAATACCCCTTGTTCCATTTATTCATGCTGTAGGGACATATTACTCGAATAGTGAAAAAATACATATCATCATAAGGTCCTGAATTGTTTGATATCATATTTGAACTGTGGGTGACTTATATTTTTATTTCATGTGTGCATAATGTCAGCTTCCTATTTAAGCATTATAGCGCCAAAGGGTCATCATATTTGTAATTTTACCTTTTTCCCTCTCTCTTCCAACTGCCATTCCCTACTCAAAGTTACTCAATTATAAAAGAATGGATATTTAATTTTTTCAGACAACAGCTGTTCAAAGATTGAGCAGCAGCTATTCAAAGATTGCTCGACATTAAAAAAAACGCACAAAAACTGCTGTTCAATTCGAACGAACAACATGCCTTCAAAGATGGAATAACAACTATTCCAGAATTGAACAGAAAAAATAAAAACACAACAGTGAATAGCTGTTCAGTTCTTCCAAACAAAAACTATCCAAGAAATGAACAGCAACTGTTCAGGAATTGAACATCAGATTTAGAAACACGAAATGACTGTTCAATTGTGGTTGAATCGATAGTCGTTCAAAAACTGAACAACAACTGTCCACGAATTGAACAATGAAATAAAACACAGAAAAAAAGTTGTTCAATTTGCTTGAACCGTGGCCGTTCAAAAATTGAACAACAACTGTTCTCGAATTGAACAAAAGTTTTTCTCGTATTGAACAACAAAATTAAAAACACAAAAAAAAATTGTTCAATTTGGTTGAACCACGGCCCTTCAAAAATTGAACAGTAGCTGTTCTCAAATTGAACATCATAATTAAAAACACAGCAAAAAGCTGTTCAATTTGGTTGAATCGCGACTGTTCAAAAATTGAACAACAGTTGTTCTCAAATTGAACAAAAAAAAAAAAACACAAATGAATAGCTGTTCATCTCGACTGAACAACAGCCGTTCAAAGACTGAACAACAACTGTTCACAAATTGAACAACAAAGTAAAAAACGTAAAAAAAAATGACTGTTCAATTTTGGTTGAATCAACAGCCGATCAAAGATTGAACAACAAGTGTTCCAGAATTGAACAGCAAAAAATAAAAACACCACGGATGGCTGATCAATTGAGTGGCAGACGTTTAGAGATTGAACGACAGCTGTCTGTGAATTGAACAACAAAAAATAGAAAAACACAGTCACTGGCTATTCAATTCAACCAAACAACAGTTGTTCAAATATTGAACAGTAGTTGTCCGCGAATCGAACAAAAAAAATGAAAAAGACACAGCAATTGGACAGATTTCAATTGAACATCAGTCATTCAAAGATAGAACAATGGTTGTTTTCAAATTGAACAACAACAAAAACACAATCTTACAAGGAAAATGAATTGCGAATGGGAAGAATGTACAACAAGACAAAACAATTATGTACATTATTTACAAGTGATGCTGTCAAACCTCTCATGTACTTTAGTTTGTGGGGTTTTCACCCCCTTGCACCACAACTTGGATGGTGGGATCGTTTTGTGCCAATTGACAGAAAGATTCTTTCGTGAGAGGTTTGTGATAGAGGCGTACTCTGTGCCCGTTAAATCGAAATGTTGAACCAAACCCATCTATGGTGGTCAAGGTGAGGGTACCATTACTATGTACTTCTTGAATTTCATATGGACCGAGCCACCTTATTTGTATTTTTCCTTGAAAGTATTGGAATCTGGAGTCATAGAGGAGTGCCCAATCTCCTTTTTGAAATACCTTCCTCTTTGTAATATTCCCATGTTAGCACACAACTAAATGGAATATTAAAGTTTTGTTTTTACCACCTAGTAGCTAAATAAATAGGTCAGGAAGCCCATTCTTATTAAAACATGAATAAAATCCATGAAATATGAAAGGGGATAGTCATACGAGCTGGATTTCACACCCCTATGTGTGAAAGAGGACATTTGCATGGAGACAAGGTCAAGTTTGACCAAGTCAACAACGCTGGGAGAGGAGGAGGAGAACACTTTGATAGACAACGCAGTGTGATTGGGAAGAGGGTTATTTGGTGGAGGAAACCCTAAATAGTGGGACCCATGGAGAGAGGGCTTTCACTTGTTCAAAAGGAGGGCAAGGCAACCATTGTTTCTCATGTTATATATTATTGATTTCTTGGTTTGTTCATACATTGTGTAGTCTCTGCTATTTAGCAGAGTTGTAGTGTTGCTTAGCACAATGATCTCTTGTTTGGGAATACTTCTCCTTCCAAGAGAGGCCTCTTGAAGGATCCTATACTTCATTCTCCACATTCAAGCTCAAGGCCAAGACACCTCCTCCAGCTATAGCGTTATTTCTGCTCAAGTATAATGTTGTGTTGCAGGGTGTTGCCGTGGAGGACCTCAACACCATTTCCGGAGCTGATTTTCAGAGGAGGGAGTTTCCATTCCTTTGGGAAGTTAGTGAGGAAGGTTTTAGAGCTTAATGCACATCTTTGGAATCAAGCCAAGTAGTTCCCTTCACCAACAGCGCAGTCCCTTCTCTAAACTGCGTTACTTCTGAGCACATTTGTAGTGGGGACTTGCTCCACTAGTTTGGAGGGTGAGATCTTTAGTGATAGGATCAACCTTTCACTTGGAAGATCCATTGGAGGAGGCATATTCAGATTGGGCATCATCTTCAGCCATCTCCATCCAATTCTATTTTCTGAGTTGCAGCTACTACCCAGCAACTCTGACATTTTGCAGATTTTGTATATTACAGCCAATCCTTCTAGGATTGACTTGAGGTAGCCTTTGGGAACTAAGAACTTCACTCCCAATGTTGTATGGGCCACACATTTTATATTTATGTATTCAAAATATGTTAGCATTCAGTTGCTCTTATAAAACTGCACAGTCATAGCTTGGACACACTTGTGTAGCAGTGTTTTGTCATGATTTATGTACTTGTTTCTTGAGGCTAAGCATTGCCTACCTTGAGTAAAATTTTCCTCAAGATCTTGTATTAATTTGCTGCTGCTATAACTTAATAATATGGCTATGGATATTTCTCACATTTTTATGAGTTGAGTTGTCACTGCTACTCCATTGTTGTATTTGCATATTTCCGGGTCTCCAATTTGGGAATATTATAAGATATTCCTAACATTGTAGATTTTCCCTATTTGGGATATTATAGTGGTATCGGAGCATGATCTTGGCTCAGCCTGTGGATCTCAGCCATGATGCTATGAAGAAAAGAGAAGATGAAGACTCCATTATGTGGAGAAAGAAAGGGAGATAGGCTTACAAATATTCTTCCCATATCTGTACAGGGCATTCATGAAGATTTCAAGAAGATGAGGAGGGAGATATGTACAAAATCTCCAAGAGGGTTTGAAACTAAGTCAAAATATAGATTTTCTTACGGGGAGTGTGAGCAGGCAGCCATACCCTATGATGCACAATGCAGTCACATGGCCAATTTTGCCATAAGAGAAAGAGATGAAGAAGGAATGCCTAAGAGGGAAACTCTTAGTGGTTTCTTGCATGAATATGAATCTCAAAATGAAAAGTTTAGAGATCATATCAGTTTTCCAGATTTTTGCAAGATCAAGGTGAGGAGGAAAAAGCAGCATAATGTGGGTAGATTTCTCCTGTCCACCTTTGATGGTTCCCAGACATGTTCAGCCAGGGCTTGGGTGGAAGAGCTAGACACCTTTTTGCAGCACCACCAAATTTTTGAAGACGAAGCCATCAGAGTAGCAGTGCTGCACTTTGGAGGTAAGGTCTATACATGGTTGTTATTTGAGTCCTTTACTTTAAAGAATGCAAATAATTCTTCCTATGCAAGGTTCATTAAAACTTTGGTGGAGATATTTGGTAAGAAGAATTCTGAAACACATATGGTGGAGCTAAACAAATCTAAACAAGCTAAACCCTTGCACATTATGGAAGAAAATATAAACTTAGTTCCACTTTAGAAAACCATAGGAGAGGTTGATATTTTGCATTATACTTTGCCAGAGGCAAGACCTTCATCTTGTATTTTGGCACAAGAAGGCATGGTGATCGCTTTTCCAAAAGAGGATCCAATCAGTGGATTGTTTCCCATTCATGTTGAGGAGACTAAGGGCAACATCGCTGTCAGATATGGATATGATATAGTGTTAGAAAATTAAATATTATAGAGCAATGCAACACATAAAATATGCGAAAAACACAAGCACACAAAACACATAAAACTAGAGAGACACAGATATACGTGGTTCACCCAGTTTGGGCTACGTCCACCCTGAACAACCAGTCCTTCCTTTCTATTATCCAGCAAAATGAGGAGACACAACCTACAACAGATCCGATGTAATATCCTTTGTTCTCTCTCACAGTCTCCCTCTCTATTTCTCGCTTTGAGAATACACATCCAATCCACAGCCACAATACAATACCCTCATAAAAGTGAGGGGTTGCCTTCTAGGGAAAAAAACCCTAAACTAAACATAACTTCTACCGTCAGATCGTCCACCTAATGAATGGCCTAGTTTGAATAGAAATTATAATACTTTTACAAGGCAATTTTACATCTGTTCTTAGCTTCAGGGGCATTGACCCCGAAACCCCTCGCCAGGGGGGGGGCTCCATAAAGTCGCAGTCGCCCCCCCTTGGACCCCCTAGGTAGAATTTAATTATGGGCGGCGTTGCTGCCCCCATTAAGGTACAGGGGTCCATGCTGTGATACAAAATAAACAAGATAATCAGGCTCCACACCCAACAATCTCAGACTTGGAGACTGATTGTAGCAACTCCACCGTTGCTTCATATGCTGGACAATGAATCATCTTTGGACTTGGCTATTTCTCATCTTCATTTTCATCCTTGAAGACCAATTGAAACTGAGCATAATATCAATTTCTCCCTGGTTACAACTTTTGTTAGCATAGCTGCAGGATTCTGGCTAGTGTGTATCTTTTCCAACTTCAACTGTCCATCTTCCAATACTGACCATATGAAATGGTACTTGAGTTTTATGTGTTTAGTCCTGGAATGAAATGTTGAGTTCTTTGCAAGATGAATGGCACTTTGGCTATCATTGTATAGCGTGCCCATGTCATGCTTCTTACCCAATTCACCCATAAACCTTTGTAACCAAATCATTTCTTTACTAGCCTCTGTAGCAGCAACATACTCTGCTTCTGTTGTTGAAAGTGCAACAACACTTTGGATTTTTGAAACCCAACTGACACTTGTTCCACCTATAGTAAATACATACCCTGTAGTGCTCCTCCTGTTATCTCTGTCACCTACCATATCTACATCAACATATCCCTGTAGAGAAATGTTTGAACCACCAAAGAATAATTCTTGATTTGTGGTACCTTTCAAATATCTGAGAATCCATTTTACTGCCATCCAATGTTCTTTTTCTGGATTGTTCATGTACCTACTTACAACTCCCATTGCATGTGCAATATCAGACCTTGTGAAGACCATTGCATACATTAAGCTTCCAACTACTGATGCATATGGAACTTTAGAAATATAATCCATTTCTTCTTGGGTATTGGGGCACATCTCCTTACTAAGTTTGAAATGGCTAACAAAAGGTGTACTAACTGGTTTTGCATTCTGCATATTAAATATTTTCAAAACCTTTTGTATGTACTCATTCTGAGAGAGTGTTAGTTTGCGATTTTTCTTGTCTCTAGTTATTCTCATACCAAGGATTTTTTTTGCAGTTCCCAAATCCTTCATTGCAAATGAATTTGCCAATTTTCTTTTGAGCACATTTATTTCCTGCATGTTAGACCCTGCAACAAGCATGTCATCTACATACAATAACAATATAATATATCTGCCATAATTTTTCTTTTTCAGATAAACACAATGATTAGAGTGACATCTAGTATAACCTTGTTCAAACATGAACCTGTCAAATTTTAGATACCACTACCTTGGAGCCTATTTTAAGCCATAAAAGCTCTTCTTTAACTTGCACACTAATTTTTCTTTCCCTTTGACCTGATATCCTTCTGGCTGCTCCATATAGATCTCTTCCTCCAAATCTCCATGGAGAAATGTTGTCTTTACGTCTAACTGTTCAAGATGTAAATCTTATGCTGCTACAAGACTTAAAATAGTTCTGATTGAGGTCATCTTAACAACAGGAGAAAATATTTCATCAAAATTAATACCTTTATTTTGTCCAAACCCCTTCACCACAAGTATAGCTTTGTAACTCTATTTTCCTCCATCTTCTTCCTTTAGCCTGTAAACCCATTTATTCTGCAATGTAGTTTTACCTGCAGGAAACCTGACTAAGTCCCAACTTTGGTTATGCATTAAGGATTCCATCTCTTCTTCCATGGCTAGCTCCCACTTCTTCCTGCTTTCAACCTGCATTGCTTCTTCATAACATTCAGGTTCACCAGAATCAATCAAAAATAAATAATATAATGACGGAGAGTATCGTTCAGGGGGTCTACTTATCCTGGTAGATCTTATAACACCACTTTCAAGTGTTTGAGTATCCTATTTTTGTTGTGGTGGTTGTTGTTGTTGTGGCTATTGATTATTATTATTTTCAGGCACCTTTACCTTTTCTGTGATCTCATCAAGAACTATGTATTCTTTGTTTTCTTTTTCCTGTTTCTTTTCCTGCAACTGATTCTTATACAAGACCTTTTCATTGAATATTACATCTCTACTCCTAATGATTTTGTGATTTTCATAATCATATAAGCGATAATCATTAACACCATATCCAATAAAGGTACATTTCTTTGATTTTTCCTCAAGATTTGTTCTATTTTCTTTATTAATATGGACAAAGGCCTCACAACCAAAAGGCTTTAAAAAAGAGTAGTTTACCTTTTTACCTGTCCATGCTTCCTCTGGAATACCACCATCCAAAGAACTTGAAGGCCCTCTGTTTATTAGATAAACAACAGTATCTACAGCATCTGCCCAAAATTGTAAAGGCAATCCTGCGCCACGATCTCATGCTGCATATTAGATATTTTCTCTTGCAAATATTCCATTTTCATTTTCTTGGTGTTCTTGGGCCCCGCCATGATTCTGTGAATTCCATGCTCTGAACAGTACCTATAAAACTCGTTGCTGCAATATTCACCTCCATTGTCTGATCTAAAACACTTCAACTTCTTTCCTGTCTCAATCTCAACCAAAGCTTTCCATTTCTTGAAAGTATCAAATACATAAGATTTATTCTGAATACAATAAATCCAAGTTTTTCTGGTTGCATCATCAATAAAAGTAACATAATAACGAGAGCCACCAAGAGATGATACCTGAGCAGGTCCCCATACATCTGTATGGACAAGCTCTAATTTTTCGCTCTTATTTTCTTTCCCAACTATGAGAAATTTGACTCTCTTCTGTTTTCCATAAACGCAATTCTCACAGAAATCCAAATCAACATTCTTCAAACCTAGAATTTTTTTTTTTGAGTGAAGAATCTTCATCCCCTTCTCACTCATGTGTCCGAGCCTATGATGCCATAATGTTGTGTCAGCTCCTTTGGAAGTTAAAGCATTAACATAGTTATAAATACCATTGCATAAATACAATGTACCAACCTTTTCACCTTTTGCTATTACCAGGGCTCCTTTGGTGACCTTCCACGTTTTATTTGTGAAAGTTGTCAGGCAACCTTCACTACCTAACTGCCCTGTTGAAATCAAATTTTTCTTCAGATTTGGAACATGCCTTACCTCCTTTAATAGCCATTTGTTTCCATTTTGTTGTTTTACAAGAACTTTACCCATTCAACCAATTTTACAAGGTTTATCATCACCCAAACGGACTTGTCCAAAATCTCCTTGAACACAGTCATGAAAATATTTCTTATCAGGTGTGGCATGGAATGAGGCCCCTGAATCTACAACCCAAGAATCAGTAACATTTTTGAAATAAAGAATCAAAGCATCTTGTAACACATCACCTGTCACATTTGCTTCATGATTTTTTTCTTGCTGTGCATCTCCTTCTTTTCCCTTCCAAGATCTACAGTCTTTCTTTAGGTGTCCTTTCTTTCTGTATTTCCAGCACACTATCTCCGATCTGGACTTGGATCTTCCTTTCCTTGATTTACTATGATATCCTGAGCTCTTTCCTCTTTCCATTTTTCTTCCCCTAGACTCTGCACTGAAAGCATTACCCGATGTCTCACCAGAGCTTTTCCGTCGCATTTCCTTGCTAAGAATAGCACCGACAACATCATCAAAATTTAAAGTACTAGATCCATAGACAGAGTTACTAATGGCCATAACTAAACCATTCTAGCTTTCTGGAAATGAGCACAAAAATAAAATAGCCCTAAATTCATCATCAAAGTTTACCCCTACACAACTTAACTAACTGGTAATTGTATTAAAATCATTTAAATGGCCTGCAACAGATCCACCTTCCGACATCTTCATATTACATAAATGTTTCATAAGAAATACCTTGTTTGAGGTCGAAGGTTTTTCATATAGTTTCACGAACGCCTTAATCAAACCCTCTATTGTTGTTTCCTTCGAAATATTGAAGGCTACCGACGCTGCGAGGCACAACCGTACTGTTCCGAATGCCTTTCTATCAAGAATATCCCATTCTGCATCTGTCATAGTCATCAGCTTCTTTGTTTTTCCTCTCAATGGTAGGTACAGATCTTTCTGATATAGATAATCTTCCATCCGCATCTTCCACAGTGGGAAGTTTTGGCCATTAAATTTCTCGACCCTAAATTTACCATCTTCCGTCATTGCTCCCACTCGAACCAAGAACCCTTCTTTCCTACGAGTTTATCAACCAAATAGACCTTCCGCTCTGATACCAGTTGTTAGAAAATTAAATATTACAGAGCAATGAAACACATAAAATATGCGGAAAACACAAGCACACAAAACACATAAAACCAGAGAGACACAGATATACGTGGTTCACCCAGTTTGGGCTACGTCCACCCCGAATAGCTAGTCCTAACTTTCTATTATCCATCAAAATGAAGAGACACAACCTACAACAGATCCGCTGTAATATACTCTATTCTCTCTCACAGTCTCCCTATATATTTCTCGCTCCAAGAATACACATACAATCCACAACCGCAATACAATACCCTCATAAAAGCGAGGGGTTTCCTTCTGGGGAAAAAAACCCTAAACTAAATATAACTTCTACTGTCAGACCATTCACCTAATGAACAACCCAGATTGACTAGAAATTACTATACTTTTACAAGGTAATTTTACATCTGTTCTTAGCTTCAGGGTCGCTGCCCCCGAAACCCCCCGCCGGGGGGGGGGGGGGGGCTCCATAAAGTCGTAGCCTCCCCCAGACCCCCCAGACCCCCCAGACCCCCCAGGCAGCGTTTAATTACGGGCGGCATTGCCGCCCCCATTAAGGTGCAGGGGTCCACGATGTGATACAAAATAATCAAGATAATCAGGCTCCACACCCAACATCTAGCACCTCATTAGAGGAAGGGGGAGCTTTTTCTCCAACTAGAGGGGTTATTACATCTTTGCAAGGAAGTCCCCGGGATCTCATGTGTGGAGATCAAGGCACAACTCATGTTCTACATGTGCCATTGATGATGAGGTGTGGAGCTATGGATATACAAGGAGGAGATAGGGAGGATGACCAACATCATGTCATGAGGAGCACACATCCCTGTCTATTTCATGAGGTTGATTCACCTAAGAAGGAGATTCGATTGTGCAGTGAGAGTAGGGACAAGTCTGTCCATTCATGTATGCAGTCTAATCTTAATGATAATGTTTCATTGCATGGAGACATTTCACCAAGGAGACCACCAGATCAGCAGATGATGAGAGATGCTTCACATTTTGAGGCACCATTCATTGATTTCAGAGGAGTGGAAACCTTGGGAGGTAGTTTTACAGCGCTGAGAGTCTTGGGTAGACTCAAGGAGGAGAGAGGCATTCTCTCAACATCATCTTTACACGCTCTCATTTTAGATTCTGTGCTGTGGTAGAAGAAACAGGGGAAGGATAGTAGCCTTCTAGCTTTCATCTTTGGCATGGGAGATTTCAAAGAAGAGGATGACCATATGACAGATGTTCTTCATGAGATATCATCAGCGTTGTCACTATGGAGGATAAATCCATATTGGAACTCCCATCTATTGGTGGAGTATTCCAAGGATCTTTTCACATGCATGATATTGGATGACCAGTTGCATGAGGAAGGTTATTTAGTCAGAGATGGGGTCATCTACTATCATGGTAGGATCTTCTTATCTAGAGCTTCCAAGCTCAAGGAGAAGTTGCTACAAGCAAATCATGAGGATTTCCTTTTCAGCCCCACTTGTTCTATGCGAGCATACCACACCATCATGGAGGGGTATTTTTGGAAGGGTTTTGAGGAGGAGATATATCAACATATGAGGAGATCTATGGATCATATGGAGATGGAAGAGTTAGCACAACCACCTCTTTTCTCTTTGAGGATGAGAGGAGACTCATCTATGAGCCACTCCATTTGCATGCGCAAGACATATGGTAAGAGTATTGTTTGTTTGCATAATGATTTTTATAATGTATCTATGCACCCCTTAACCATACATGTGCAGGATGTTGCTCCAAGGAGGAGTATTATTCTTTCGAGACCTCATGGTCTACTTGAGGCCATGAGCAGTATCGACGACTACTCCCTAGGAGGACTTGGGGAGGAGATGTATTTTGGAGGACATGCTCACTTTTCACCATACATCATTCAATCTCTCCAAACATATGAGGAGAGTGGGAAAACAAGCAAGTGGTTGAGGAACCACACCTTTTGTCACACTCTTTTGCAGTTTAGGGCCAAACGGAATTGGTTACATTTGAGGGACCATTTTCCTTCTCCCTTATTCATATGGCAGCAAGCATGGTTCTCATTATGGTTCCTTATGTTGCTGTTGTTTTTATATTTGTTGGGAGCATGATTGGGGGAATGGCACATTGGTTGGATGTGTCCCTTGGGGGAGAGATCTCCCACATAGTTTGTATTGCATGTTCTAATGGGAGCATGAGAGAGTATGTGGCCACTACACCAAAACACTTGTTTCCATTTGAGGTGAGCCATATGTTTGATTGGATGCCATATGATGGTGACTTCCAACTCATCACATATGAGATGATTTGGGCCAACAAGTGTCATAACGTTGGAGGAGAGACCCTTGGAGGTCTAATCTTCATCTTGCCAATTGAGGGAAATATAATTGCAGCCCAAGATCGACATATACTCTACACTTATCCTAAGTGGAGAAGAGGACAGCGTGGGGTATGCTATTTTGTCTACCAAGATCAGATTTTTAGCCCACCTACATTGCAAGAGCCAAATGTGGAAGAGGATTTTCAGGAGTTTCCATGTTGGGAGGTAACTCATTTTGTATGGATGATTGCTTGGGGGAGGGAGGATCCACATGAGGAAGATGATCCTCAACACATTTTAGATTCCATGCCTTGGGAGGAGACTTTCCAGTTCTATCCTTGCAGTTGCTTGAGGACAAGCAACATTTGGGAGGGAAGGACTGTAATATTCCCATTTTAGAAACAACTAAATGGAAGATTAAAGTTTTGTTTTTATCACCTAGCAGCTAAATAAATAGGTAAGGAAGCCCATTCTTATTAAAAAATGAATAAAATCCCTCAAATGTGAAAGGGGATAGTCATAAGAGTTGGATTTCACACCCCTATGTGTGAAAGAGGACATTTGCATGGAGACAAGGTCAAGTTTGACCAATTCAACAACGTTGGGAGAGGAGGAGGAGAAAACTTTGATAGACAACGCAGTGTGAATTGGAAGAGGGTTATTTGGTGGAGGAAACCCTAAAGAGTGGGACCCACGGAGAGAGGGCTTTCACTTGTTTAAAAGGAGGGCAAGGCAGCCATTGTTTCTCATGTTATGTATTATTGATTTCTTGGTCTATTCAGACTTTGTGCAGTCTCCGCTGTTTAGCAGAGTTGCAGTGCTAATTAGCACAAGGATCTCCTATTTAGGAATCCTTCTCATTCCAAGAGAGGCCTCTTGAAGGATACTGTAATTCATTCTCCACATTCAGGCTGAAGGCCAAGCCACCTCCTCCATCCACAACGTTATTTCTGCTCAAGTATAACGTTGTGTTTCAAGGTGTTGCAGTGGAGGACCTCAACACCATTTCCGGAGATGATTTTCAGAGGAGGGAGTTTCCATTCCTTTAGGAAGTTAGTGCGAAAGGTTTTAGAGCTTAATGCACATCTTTGCCATCAGGCCACGCACTTCCCTTCACCAACATCGTAGTCCCTTCTCTAGACTGCGTTACTTCTGAGCACATTTGTAGTGGGGACTTGCTCCACTAGTTTGGAGGGTGAGATCTTCACTGTGTAATACTCCCAATTTTAGCCTCAAGCTAAAATGGAACATTATAGTTGCATATTTTCATTTTTTTGAATAAAAGTGGGTAAAGTGACCCATTCATGAAATAAATAGGAATAAAATCCCTCACAATGTGAAAAGGGATCATCATGGAGCGGGATTTAACACCATCATGTGTGAGAGAGGTTAAAATGCAAATGGACAAGGCCTAGTTGACCAAGTCAAACTGCGTTGGCATGAGTTGGAAAGCACTAAGTGGGATAGTGCAGTTTTAGTGGAGGAATATTCCACAGGGAAGGAAACTTCTAGAGGAAGGAAGGTGGAGACTTCGTTGTGTTTAAAAGAGGAGCAAGGCAACCCATTGAGATTATCTTTGATCATTCTACATCCAAGTCTTGAGGACTTTTTGCTTCCTCTTGCTGTTCAGCAGAGCTACAGTGCCTTCAGGCATGAGGGAGTCCTACACTCATCCTCCATATTCAGGCATTCAGGCCATAACATCAGCCTACTCCATCAGCACAGTATCTGTAGTAGATTATTGTGCAGTGTTGTAGGGTGTTACTGGGGAGGTTTCCTACAACACCATTTCGAGTTGATATTTTAGAGGATGGAGGTTCTCTACTTCCTAGAGGTTATTTAGGATGGTTCTTGAGCTTATTCCACTATCATTCGCAGGAGGCCAATCACTACCATCAGTTACAGCGTAGACCCTCTCATAGATTGCGTTTTAGTTGGAGCATATTTGCAGTGAGGGTGTTGCAGACATTTTAGAGGGTGAACTCTCTTGTGTCGGGATCAGCCTGACATTTGGGAGAATCATTGGAGAAAGGCACATCATGAGTTTCAGCCATTAAGATTTCTCCATTCCACTCCACATATTGAGTTGCTGCAGCTACCCAGCAACTCCGGCATTTTGACAGTTTTGCATATTTCAACCAATCCTTCTAGGATTGACTTGAGGTAGTGATTGGGAGCTTAGATATTCTCTCCCAATGATGTATGTGCCATATATATGCAGATCCTATGATGTTTTTTCACTCAGTATAGTAGTCTCCCTCATGCGATTGCGCAGTCCCTATTCATGGGCATCCTGCTATGGAGCAGCATTTTGTATTATGGCATGTGTATTCATGAAAGGCTTCTTGCCTTGTTATTTTGATGTTCATTGTATCATTTGCTGCTGATATTCATAATAAAATGGCTCAAGGGTTTTCATACATTTTCGCATAATTTTTATTCACTGTTATTTCCATTTTATGTTTTTATATTGCTGTAGCTGCATTTTTGGGTTATCTTGCAAGACTCCCAATCTTGTTGTTTTTCCCTCTTGGGGATATTTTCCCTTGACAAAACTCTCTAGAAAGAGTCTGATAGTGGGCCAGGTAGCCTCTGGAGGTCATCCTTCTTCATGAAGGTGACAAATCCAGTAAATTCCCCTTCAGTCTATCTCTGGAATAGATTTGCTTGTTGATTGACAATGTTTCTAAAAAAGGAACATTACAGTGGTATCAGAGCATAATCTTGGCTCAGCTTGTGGATCTTCATCCAAGATGGCATCTAAGAAGAAGAGGAAGACTCCACTTTGTGGAGGAGATGAAAGATAAAGGAGATGAGCTTGACAAGCTTCTCCCTAAATCCACCTAGGGCTTTCATGGGAGCCATAAGCAAAAGAGAAGGGAGAGATTTGAAGAATTTCCACAAGGGTTTGAAACAGAAATAAAATCTAGGGTTTCTGATGAGGAATGTGAGCATGAAGTCACATCCCTTGATGCAAAATGCAGTCACATGTGCAGCTTTTTCATGGGAAATATGGGAAATAAGGAGAGGTGATCGAGAGGAAATCTCTTGGAGATTTTCTGAGAGAGTATGAGTCTCAAACTCCGGCATTCAAATATCATCTCACTTTCATGAATTTTTGAAAGTCTAAGGTGAAGGGGAGTCAGCGGAAAGATAGATTTTTTCTATCTACTTTTATAGGTTCACCTACATGTTCAGCGAGAGCATGGGTAGAGGAGCTGAAGATCATGTTGCAGCAGCACAAAGTTTCCAAAGGAGATGCTATCAGATTTGCAGCGTTGCACATTAGAGGTAAGACCTATGCATGGTGGATATTTGAGTCATGTTTTTTAAAGGATGCAAATACTTCTTCCTATTTCAGATTCATTGGAACAATGATGGAAGGATTTGGTGGGAGAAAATCTGAAACACATGTGGAGAAACAAACCAAGATATTTCATGTAAAGGGAGGAAACATAAACTTAGATCCACTTCAGAATATTGTTGAGAGGACTGACATCTTGCATCATGCCTTGTTGGAGGCAAGGTATCCATCTCATATTCTTGCAAAAGAGAGCATGGAGGTCTCTTTTTCAAAAGGAGATCAAATTTTGGAGAAGTTTCCCTACATGTTGATGAGGAGGAGGGAAAATGCGCTGGTATAGCTAGAGTTGAGCCAGTACCTCATGTAGAGGAAAGAGGAGTTCTTGCTCCACATAGAGGGATCCTTGTGTCTTTGCAAGAATTCCCTAGGATCTCCCATGTAGATATCAAGTCACAACTCATGATACATCTATGCCACTAGTAGTAGGGTGTAGAGCTATGGAGATAGAAGGAGGAGATAGGGAGGATGATCAGCATCATGTGAGGAGGAGCACACACCCTGTCTATTTTATGAGGTTGATGCACCTAAGATGATGATTGGATTGCACAATGGAAGCATGGAGGGTTTTCTCCATTCATACATTCAGTCATCTCTTGATGATGGTGTCTCACTGCATGAAGACATTGCACCAAGGAGACCACTAGATCAGTAGAGGAGGTTGGATGCTCCAAATTTGGGGGCCTCACACCTTGATTTCAGGAGGGTGGAAACGTTGGGAGAGTTCAAAATAGCGCAAAGAGTTTTGGATAGACTCAAGGAGGAGGGAGACACTCTCTCATTTTTAGCATCACCCACTCTCATCAGTTATACCACGCTGATATAGTTGCTATAGAGATGGAGGATAACATCTTCATGATGCAGGATGGCTGCTCCATAGATTTGGTGAGAGAGATGATACTTCCTTTGAGGAAGGACTCTTTCATGCATTGGAGTAGATGGAGGCCACTCATGCTTACATTGCCCAGGATCGAGAGATTCTTTGGAGGTGACAGTCTCTCATGGGATGCTCATTTTCATAGAGCATCATTTCTATTTGAGCATGAGTAGCTGCATTATGGGCATGGCAGCAACTTGGAGGATGACTTTGGCATGAGGGGATGTCAAGGTAGCAGGCAGCAACGTGATGGAGCACCATATTGCAGAACACTAGTGCTGTCTATGTGGAGGATTGATCCAGGATGGAGGACTCAGCTTTGGTTGAGTATTCCCCAAAATCTTGGTGCATGCATGATTTTTGGATGGCCTTGATGCAGATGGTAGATACTTAGTGGATGGTATGATCATCTATCATCATGGTAGACTTTTCTTGACTAGGGCTTCTAGTCTCAAGGAGACATTATTGCATGCAGCATATGAGGACTTCCTATCTATGCATTTGGATGCATACTTTCCTTGCTAGAGGAGTTCACTTGGTAGGGCATTCAACATTATCAACATCAGCATATGGATAGATGCAAAGACTATTTTTTTTTGGAGAGGTTGGCACAACCATTCCCTTACTCATTGGAGGAGAGGGAGAGCATTCAAATGAGCCATTTGAGTTCAAGGTCTTAAGTACATGGTAGAGAAGGTATAATTTCACATTATGTACCTCTTTACTTTATATGAGTAGCATATTGATCAAGGAGGATCATCCCTTCTTGCACTTGGTATAATGTACTTGCAACTACTTGTAGCCTTGATTTTGGCTATTTTTGTGATGGTTGTGGGAGAAGCCACATACTTCTTGGTGTGCACCATTGGAACCTATTTGTACTTTCATGATTCCATCTCATGAGATGTTTGTGGAAGAAAAAAAGTGGCTGGGAATCCACTTGTTACCTTCTGTTTCGATGCAGACAAGAGGTGCACTGCGTTGGTCCCATAAGAGAAGCAGTGACCCACTCTCTATTTGTCTTATGACATCTTGCTTACTTTGTATTATGTTTCCTTATATTATTGATGTTGTACATTCACAGGGAGCATTATTTGGAGAGTGTTCTGTATGTTGGGACAGCCCATTGGGAGCATGATTCTTCCTACTATGCATGTTTTATGTTGTAGGAGATACCATGGGCAAACCATGATTGCCACATTGCTACATTCCTCTTCATGTGGAGGAAGCCACTTGGAGAAATTGAGGAGGCACTCATGGCTGATTTCCTTGATGGGGTAGTTTGGGCCATTCTGGAGGCCATACCATTTCATCCCAAGAACGAATGCAACCCCATGTATACTTCAAATGGAGAGAAGAATTCCTTGGGATGGATCAGAAAAACTCCCCATTCAGCCCCATTACATGCACAAAGCCGGGGGAAAGATCTTCATTTGGATGATAGCATGGGTGAGGGGATCATTAGTGGGATTATATTTTCCCATTCATGTCATCACTCCTACCTTGAGGAGGCCATAGTTCAGCAGGGAGATTTCCACCTACAACATCTATCTTTTCAGGGTGTACACCATTCTGGTTTGCATACTTGGGAAGGAGCATTGGAGGGCAGATTTATTGCATCATATCTTGAGCAGTGGTGGGGATTGTTGATGAGGAGGCCAAGGAGAAGAAGGGGGAGGAATTTTGTTCTCTCTATGCAGTTTCTTGAGGACAAGCAACATGTGGGAGGGGAGGACTATAATTTTCCCAATTTTAGCCTCAAGCTAAAATGGAACATTATAGTTGCATATTTTCATTTTTTTGAATAAAATTGGGTAAAGTGATCCATTCATGAAATAAATAGGAATAAAATCCATCACAATGTGAAAAGATTTCATCATGGAGTGGGATTTCACACCCTCATGTGTGAAAGAGGTTAAAATGCAAATGGACAAGGCCTTGTTGACCAAGTCAAACTGCGTTGGCATGAGTTGGAAAGCACTAAGTGGGACAACGCAATTTTAGTGGAGGAATATTCCTTGGGGGAGGAAAATTCTAGAGGAAGGAAGGTGGAGACTTAATTGTGTTTAAAAGAGGAGCAAGGCAGCCCATTGAGATTATCTTTGATCATTCTACATCCAAGTCTTGGAGACTTGTTGTTGCCTCTTGCTGTTCAGCAGAGCTGCAGTGCCTTCGGGCATGAGGGAGTCTTGTTTAGGATTTACTCTCCTTCTTGAGTAGCTCATGAAGGATTGCACTCATCCTCCATATTCAGGAATTCAGGCAATAGCATCAGCCTACTGCATCAACGCAGTATCTGTAGCAGATTATTATCCAGTGTTGTAGGGTGTTGCTGGGGAGGTTTCCTACAACACCATTTGGAGTTGATATTTCAGAGGAGGGAGGTTCTCTACTTCTGAGAGGTTAGTGAGGATGGTTCCCGAGCTTATTCCACTATCATTGGCAGGAGGCCAACCACTACCATCAGTTATAATGCAGACCCTCTCATAGACTACGTTCTAGTTGGAGCATATTTGCAGTGAGGGTGTTGTAGACATTTCAGAGGCTGAACTCTCTTGTGTTTGAATCAGCTTGACATTTGGGAGAATCAATAGAGAAAGGCACATAATCAGATTCAACCATTCAACTTTCTCCATTCCACACCACATATTGAGTTGCTGCAATTACCCAGCAACTTCGGCATTTTGACAGTTTTGCATATTTCAGCCAATCCTTCTAGGATTGACTTGAGGTAGTGATTGGGAGCTTAGATATTCTCTCCCAATGATGTATGAGCCATATCTATGAAGATCCTATGATGTTTTTCACTCAATATATCAGTCTCCCTCATGTGACTACGTAGTCCCTATTCATGGGCATCCTGCTATGGAGTAGCATTTTGTATTATGGCATGTGTATTCATGAAAGGCTTATTGCCTTGTTCTTTTGATGTTCATTGTATCATTTGATGCTGATATTCATAATAAAATGGCTCAAGGATTTTCATACATTTTGGCATAATATTTATTCACTTCTCTTTCCAGTTTATGTTTTTATATTGCTGTAGCTGCATTTTTGGGTTATCTTGCAAGATTCCTAATCTTGTTGTATTTCCCTCTTGGGGATATTGTCCCTTGAAAACACTCTCTAGACAGAGTCTGATAGTGGGCTAGGTAGCCTATGGAGCTCATCCTTCTTCATGAAGGTGAAAAATCCAGTAAATTCCCCTTCAGTCTATCTCTGGAATAGATTTTCTTGTCGATTGACAATGTTTCTGAAAAAGGAACATTACACAGTGATAGGATCAGCATTTCACTTGGAATATCCATTGGAGGAGGCATAATCAGATTGGGCATCATCTTCATCCATCTCCATCCAGTTCTATTTTATGAGTTGCAACTGCTACTTAGCAACTATGGCATTTTGTAGATTTTGTATATTACAACCAATCCTTCCAGGATTGACTTGAGGTAGCCTTTGGGAACTGAGATCTTCACTCCCAATGTTGTATGGGCCACACATTGTATATTTATGTATTTGACATATGTTAGCATGCAGTTTCTCTTATAAAACTGTGCAGTCATAGCTTGGACACACTTGTGTAGTAGTGTTTTGTCATGATTTATGTACTTGTTTCTTGAGGCTGAGCATTTCCTATCTTGAGTAACATTTTCCTCAAGATATTGTATTCATTTGTTGCTGCTATAACTTAATAAGATGGCTATGGATCTTTCTCACATTTTTATGAGTTGAGTTGTCACTGCTACTCCATTATTGTGTTTTCATATTGCTGGGTCTTCAATTTGGGAATATTATAAGATATTCCTAACATTGTAGATTTTCCCTATTTTGGGATATTACACTCTTTATTAGGTTGTCGTACCAGTTGGCTCGTTATTATTGAATGATCGTTGTGAATTTCAGGGAAAGCAGTTGAATTTCATCTAGTTCATTTATTTGCTGGATTCTTTTAGCTTGAGCTTTTGTTAAGTCGAATCCCACTTCCTGGGTTGTTCTCAGATTTTTAATTTTTAACTCAATAGGGACGACAGGTTCTCTCCAAAATACTAGCTGATATGGTGAATATCCAGTGGTATTTCGCCAGGTTGTTCGATAAGCCCATAAGGCTTCTAGTAGTCTAGTGGCCTAGTCTCAGCGGTGTGCTGCTACTATCATGGTAAGGATTGCCTCCAAGACTTTGTTAGTGCTTTTGACTTGCCCATTGGCCTGCGGGTGGTAAGGAGACGTAACTCTGTGAATGATATGGTGATTTCTTAAGGTAGATGTGATCTTATTGCCTGTGAATTGTGCCCCCCATCGGTTATCACTACCCTTGGCAAGCCGTATTGTACGAATAGTTCAAAAAGAAACTTAATTACTGATTCTTCCGTGGCCCTTGACAAGGCCACTACTTCCACCCATTTGGTGACATAATCCGTAGCAACTAATATGTGGGCTTTCTAGTTTGATGGTGGGTTGAATGGCCCAACGAAGTCCAATGCCCATCGTTCAAATGGTTCCACCACCAATTGTAGTCGTAGTGGCATTTCATTAGCTTGGCCTGGGCGGCCTATTCTTTGGCAGATATCACAGGCCTAGACATAATTTTTTGCATATTTGAAAATCGTAGGCCAATAATAGCCTAATTGCAACACTTTATGCCCTATCCTTCGTTCTATGAAGTGGCCACCACAGGTTTCATTGTGACAGGCTCGTAAGATTTCATAGATTTCGTCTTCCCTTATGCATTTGTATAAAGGCATATCAACCCCTGTATGGAATAGGTATCCTCCAATCCAAGAGAATCTTGCGTTGTGCTATACAATCAATTTTTGTTCTCTCGCCGTTAAATTTCTGGGTAGCTTCCCCACTACTAGATAATTTTCCACATCTGCATACCATGGTGTTTTGACCGCTACAGCAAACAGGTGTTCATCAGGGAATTGATCGTCAATTGTTAGTGTGTCATCTGTCTTGGGGACTCTGGACAGGAAGTCTGCGACCATGTTTTCCTTCCCCAGACGATCTTTGATTGTTATATCGAATTCCCGCAACAACAGTAGCCAAAGAGTTATTCTCCCATTCATGATTGGTTTATTAGCTAAATATCTAATAGCAGAGTGGTCAATGTATAGGAACACTTGATATCCAGTTATGTAGTGCCTGAATTTATTGATAGCATAAATGACGGCCAGGAATTCTTTTTTGGTCACTGCATAATTTAATTCGGCAGCAGTAAGGTTTTTTCTAATACAATAATAACATAAGGCTTTTAGTCTTCTTCTTGGCCAAGGACTGCTCGTATTGCTGTATCAGATGCATCGAAAGAGATGTCAAAGGGCAGTTTCCAGTGAGGACCTCGCAAGATTTGTGCGGTTGAGACCAGCCTCTTCAATTATGTAAAAGTGGTGTCACATTTTTCAGTCCAATGGAATTCAACATTCCCAGTCAATGCATACAGAGGTGCAGCTATATTTGAGAATTTTTTTATAAATCTGCGATAATATCTTGAATATCCTAGAAAATTGCGTACCTCTATTTGTGTACAAGGTGTGGCCAATAGAAGGATTACCTCTATTTTAGCCGGGTCTACCTATATTCCAGCTACAGAAGTGTAGTGACCGAGGATTACCCCCTCAGTCATCATCATGTGGCATTTTTCGTTGCTTAGACATAGTCTAGTGGAAATACATCATTCTAACATTTTTTCTAATGTTTCTAGAACTAGATCGAAGTCTTCCCCATAGGGTGTAAAATCATCCTATAAATTTCAAGTCCTTCATTTATTAAGTTAGAAAAAATGCTAATTATGGCTCTCTGAAATGTTGCCGAGGCATTACATAATCCAAATGGTAAAACTCTGTAAGCGAAAGTGCACCATGGGTAGATAAAGGTTGTCTTATCTTGGTCTTCAGGAGCTATTTGGATTTGATTGTATCCGCTGAATCCGTCAAGAAAAGAGAAAAACCATTTCCCAGCAAATGTGTCAATAATTGGTCAATGAAGGGAAGGAGGAAATGGTCTTTCTGAGTTTCTTTATTTAATTCTCTATCATCTACGCACATTCTCCACTTCCCATTATTTTTAGGGACAACCACCAAAGGGGAGACCCATTTGCTGTCTGAGATAGGATAAATGAAATTTACATCTAACAATTTTTGCAGCTCCTCTTTTACAATCTCTTTTAAATGCGGGTTTAGTATTCATGGGGTTGTCTAACAGGGTGCGTTTCCCTATCAGTATAGATGTGGTGCATGCAAAGTTGTGGGTCCAAGCCCTTCATGTCTTGGTAGTCCCACGCAAATGCACCTTGGTGCTTCTGGAGGAATTTTATGAGTTTCTGCTTTTGATTGTCATCCAAGCTACCATTAATATTCAGAACCTTTCCTGGTTAGATCTCAATAGGTATGCTGTTACAAACAGTGGTTGTGGAGATACGTTGAGTCTCAAAGTCCGCCACAGGATCCTCTTGATCTTCATGTTTGAGGATTTTTTTCATCATTTGGCATTTCAGATTTTCAGGATTGGGTGACTGATTCATAAAGTCATTAATCACATCATCTTCAGTTTGATCCTTGAATTCGAGGGCTTCTACTAGTGTCAGAGGTGGACGGATGTTTTGCTCCCAATATGTATCTAGGTGTTTGTGAATTTTTATCGTGGGCAGACTTGGTTTGGAAAACGGATAAATAATTATATTTTTTATAGAGTCGCCTCTAGTGATAGTCATGCTACCTTCTCGACAGCCTATGTAAGCATCTACTGTGGCCAGCCAAGGCTGCCCAAGAATCAATTGGTGCCCTTCCATCCTTTTTTTTGGATTAATGAATAAAAAATCAGCTGGGTATTCCCATGAGTCCATAGAGACCATGATGTATTGCACTATCCCTTCCGGTATGATAACAGATCTGTCATCTAGTTCCAGAAGTGTGGCTATAGGTTCTAAAGCTGATATGCCCATTTTTTTGCAAGCTCCTATAATTAGGATGTTAATGGATGCCCCTAAGTTAACCAATGTGTTTGGAAATGAATGGCTATAAATTTTCATGGTTACAATGGGGTTTCCTGGGTATTCATATTTTACAGGTGATTCCCTACCTAACAGCAAGTCAGATAGCATTCCTACCACATGAACGGTGGGTGCAGCCATTGTTTTCTTAATTTTTTTTTTTCCACATAATTCTTTGATTGTCTTTGCATAGATGGGAATGTCTTGGATGGCCTGGAGAAGAGGAATTTTGATACAAAGGTTTCTTAATTCCCCCAGGATGTCAAAATCTGGAGTGATTATAGGTTTGGGTAGGTTTAATCTCTCAGGAAATGGAGGCAGAGTCACCCTAAGTTCTTCAAGTCTTTGTTGATCAATTGTTTCCTTATCTTTATCTGTTTCTGTTATGTTTGTTAGGCTAGGCTCTATGGATGTTTCAACTTGGGAGTGAGGTGGAGTTTTAGTTTCCATAGGTAATATGATACGTCTTGATATTAACCTCAATTCATTGCATTTTTTCTGTTCGGCATTGGGTTTTCATTTTCTATGATCTGAATTAGTTGAACTGGTCTGTTATTGGGCTTAGGATTGGGTTGGGATGGCAATTGAGGGCATATGGAAGGCTGCTAGTTATGCTGAATTGGGTAGGGAGCTGGAAATTGTTGGGTTCCTACTCCTATCGGTAGATTGGCCATTCCCGTAGGTCGCTGCCAGTTCGAATTGGTGTTTTGAGCAGGAGGGTTTGAGCATTGGTTTTGATACGGGACTTTCTACCAATAAGTGGGAGAGCTAGGGAAGTTTTTCCAATTACCCCTTGATGGAGGTTGTGTAGGCCAAGGTGGCATAAGAAACGCCTGGTTTGGCTAAGTTGGGAAGGGGTTTTGCATCTACCAAGTTGTTTCAGGGTTTTGCTGGCTGAACTATGGCAACATAAAGTATTGAGGCAAGTCTTGTGGTATGCTAGCTCGTGCTTTCCATTGCCGTCGCTGATTCATTAAATATACTGGCTCTGTTTCTTCTTCTTCTTCCTTGTAGACGATTTTCAGCCTGAGAAGTGAAGGACGCTGGTCTGTAGTATCATACTTAGTGCAGATAGCACAAGTCTAGACCATGTCTAAAGGACACTCCCTCTGGATGTGCTTCTTCCAACATCTTGGGCAAAATATGGCCAGGTTTTTTTCGGCTATAGCTTGTTTCTGCTTGGCTTGTAAAACATTAAGTTGCTTGTCAAAGTACCCAGGATGTTAGTTTTGAAATTTTCTAACATATTTCCAATTTCTGCTCTGGTTATATTTCCATTGGTCTGCTTAAGATCCTTCTTCATAGAATCATGCCCAACATGTCTATTGCATGAGCTACCCCGGGAGCATCTAATACATAAGGAAAAAATCTCATCGTATTCTTCTGGGTAAATATCTCCCTTCCCCATTATGTTAAGCATCTCAACCCAGTCTTCTTTCATCCCCTTAAGCATTGTGGCTTTTAAAATGTCCTTGGATAACGTGTTATATGGGGATCTTTGTAAATTGTATTGAAATCTTTCTACGTATTCCTCTAATGTTTCATTGCGTTTTGCAGACACGTTAAAGATTTCGTCTTTTAGGTCTCATGTTAGACAATAGTCTTGGTATTTGGTAAGAAAAGTATTCTTCATTTGGTCCTAGTTCTTTATAGTTCCTCCTCCTAATCCCATGAAACAATGGACTACAATTCCTTTTAAGGTAGAGGGAAATAGTTTTAGTTTCCAGGGATCGGTGGTGTAGTCATATCCTTTGCATAAGACATCAAATTCAAATAGGAATGCATCAGGATATTCTGTGGTTAACCCATGAAAGGTGGGGATGTTGTGCAAGGGAATGGATTTCATAGGGGCATTGGAAACATGATCAATAATAGGGTATTCTAATGTTGATGTTTTCCTGTGATTCTGATTTTGATTATTTTCCATCTAATCAAAGAGGTGCCAGAAATCTTTAGGAACTTCTTGATTTGGAGTCCGAGATATTTTAATAGGCTTGGGAGGTGCATGTGGTGGGGGTTTTACAGCACTTCCCTGATTTGGGATCCTAAGAACTTCTATTTCGATCGCTTCTTTAGGGGACTTAGGTTCCGATATCTCTATGTGAATTCCTCCACTAATTTCTCCCCCTCCTTCTTGTAGGTTGCACGGGCCTCCTCTTTTGAAGGGTCAGTGCCTCTATAGAAGGGCCAGTGCCTCTATGAATGACAATCTACAAGCTTTGCTCAGGCCCCTCTGTCTCGTAGTGAATCTCGGCGTAGGCTATAGATGGTGAGGCTACTTCCTGAGGGATTTCATTAGGACTTTGAATGGAAACAATTATGGGTCCTATAGATGCCTGAGATTCAACTTTCCTAATGATTTCGTCTATATATGTTGTTCTTCCAAGGATCACCGGTCCTTTGGGTTGTGAGGATGGTTGTGAATGATTTCTTATTGTTTCTATATTTTTCTTCCTAGACATAAAACCAGAGCACCTATCCTACGGTTCTTTGTACAACTTGCTGGTGAGCGGGCTAAAGGGCAAGCATGTTGCTTGCCGGTACGTAGGTTCTTTCCTCTCTTTTTCAATACCTAATTCTTCACAGCAATTGAGAAATATGAATAAAGGAGATGACTCTTAACAATCTCCTCGAAAATGGCGCCAAAATATTGGTGTTAAAAGAGTGACTTTTTATTGAGAACTCTAGTGCTTTTTCATTTAATTATCAACCCGAGGTAAGTATTTTTATTCCAAGAGTGTTGGCACAATATATGCGAGTCAGTTCGTCTAACAAATTTTCCTTGTGACTTATGAGGAAGAATTTACTAACTTCATGAGCTTGATTATCCTACGAGGGGTGGCTTGGATAGGTTTTTAACCTAAGATTGAGCAATAGGATTTTGCATTTATCTAATGGAATTAAACAGTAGTTTAACTCAACCGAACAACAAGCTAGAGAAATCAAGAAGGCATTGAATTGAATTCGAAAATCAACTGATAAGTGATGGAATTGAATGGAACAACAGTCTAACTAAGTTAATCAGTAATGGAATCGAATTGAATCAGTAGTCTAGCTAACTAAGCAATTATGAAACATCAGTAAAACTAGTTGAGCAGTAATGGAACAATAGGATAACTAAGCTGAACTATAATGGAACAAAAATATGAATGAAGCGAATTAAATAACTCGTACAACAAGTAATTAAGTAATTTTGCAATGGAGTTCTCTTTATGAATGAATTAATCAACATTGATCATTGGTTGAGCGCTTCGTTATGCTAGAAGGAGAACAAAATTCATAAAGACAGATAATACTGAAATCAACTTATTCTATGATATATAATTTAAATGAAATGACATTAAAAGAACTGGAACTATCTATTGATAACAAAGCATTTTTGTAAGTTAGAAAATACAATTGCTATTGTCCTACTTTAAGAACACAGTTTCTAACAATCCTAAAGAAAGAGAACTGTATTTGTATTGAATGGAAATATACTTTACAACTGCATCAGATTCTTGAGCATTGGTTCTGCAACTACACAAATTACTAAAACTTGCATGGAGCTTCTAGAGGTTGGGCCCAGACCACCAGAAGCTCTAGCGCTATAAGAAATTCAAAAGATGATTGTTCAAAGCTCTATATTACATCCAGTGATGTTACAAAAACACAATTAGACAGACTGTTTCTGATTTTTCTATTACAGAATGAATTTCCTGTCTTGTCTTCGACTCCCCTTCTCCTCCATCCTTTGCCCTTTTAAAGGCGATTTCAAAAATTCGAAAGTGCTTTCCAAACGACAGCCCGCTGTGCGTGGCTGTCCTTTGAGTTCTTGGGCTTGATTCGTCTATGTGCCTTCTGCTGGCCGCTGGGAATTACTAGGTTCTCACATGCTTGGGTCTGTTGGTTGGCTTCCTTTTCCTATTGGTCCAACCATTATGCCTTCCTGCATGCGGAGATAAGAGAAGTCAATTTTCTATTACAAAAACATCCTTTTCATCATTAGTCCAATTGTTATCATTTTCATAATCTTTTATTCTCTTTATTGTTAATATGAAGAGGGATTCTCCTGAAATTATAACATGATTTGAAGTACTTACAGGGTGAGAATCAAACCTTAATTTGGGCCCAACATACTCCCCTGCTTACCTAGTAGCATGTCCTCATGCAAACAAATGATTGAGATGTAGCTGTGTTAAGGAGTAGGCAGGGTAGGCCTTTTCGTTGTATTCTATGAAGCCTTGTTTTCATTTCATGAGTGAAAAGGAAGTGCCTGTGGCTCCTTCTGGTAATTTTTAATTATGATTATAATCCTCGGGAGGATGCCAGAGGAGAGGGTTTCTATATATTCATCCCAACCAAGCAGGCCCCATGCTGTAGAATAGGCTGTTGTATGAAAGGAATCTAGAGGCAGCAACCTTGAAATTCCTATAATTGAATGGCTCCCTATTCTTCACATTGTTTGTGGAGGCCATCCATATTTGCTTGGATGCTGCTAAGGCCACTTCACAAATGTCCTCAAAGTATTCTTATGCATTTACTATGATATATTTATGGATGGGTCCCAGCCTAGTCCTCACACTTGGCCTTCTCATGAAGTTTTTGAGTTGGATGATAAATTGCAGGGGTTTCGTAGGCTCCCCCTTGACCCATAAATATAGACTATGCTCTCTTTTTAGGAAGATGCCGTAGGCTTTGGCCCACTTACAGGGTGAGAATCATACCTTAATTTGGGCCCAACAAAGGTAACCATGCTTCATAGGATCAAAGGGAGGAAAATGCAAAGAGTATCACTGTGAGGGAGATCAAGCCTTCATTTTCAGTCATATAACTCTAAATGGTCAAGAAACCATATGTTTAAGCTTCAAAATGGAAAACCAAGCTAATCATGAGTTTACTGTTGAGTAACTGAGGTTGTAAAACTCCAAGAAAGACAAAGGGGAAAAAAACAATTGCGTCATGGCACCTGCAACAAAACAGAAGTGGCCAAAAGAAGTTTTCATACATGGTAATGAAAGCTGAGAGACTTGTTACAAGATATATTTATTATACCTCTGGAAAATCAGTGAGAAGGGAATAAACCATGTTTTCAGATCACCCACACTTAGAGATCTCAAAGGGGGTAAAAACACGAGTTCCAAACTCCACAATACATGCAAGAAACATTTTGACATTGTTAGGGTAAGGGCAGGTCCCTCAATTTTCTTTTAAAGAACTTACCCTTACTAAAGGAGCTAAAGAGATGTGTTAGGTTTCAAATAATGGGGGAGGAAATTTTTAAGGTTTTCATATGACAGAATGGGTAAGAACAGAGTGTTAAAGCATCAATAGGCCAAAGTGAGCCAAAATCCATCATATCAGCTACCCGAAGAACATCAAAGAGAAATGGTTGAGAGGATAATAGATCATTTTTTGTGTTTTAAGTCACCTCCCGCAAAAGGTAAAAATAATATCAGTGGTAAAGTGACAAGAAAAACAAAAAACTTAGCAAAAGTGGGTTTTTGATTTTAATTTATTTTTCCAAGGGTATAAAGGCATCTTGTTTATCACTCAAGCTCATTTTTCATCTGCAAAAGAGAGTGAAAGGCTTTCAAAGATAAATTTTGGAATTTCTGGCAAACTTCGGGAAAAATCTTCTCTGTGTTGTGTGCCTGGAAACCCCTGCTACACTCCTGGAGATTTTTTGCCTTGTGAAATACACCGAGCATTGCGCGCTTGTGACCCATTGCTACGCGTTTACCAACGTGCAGAATCGATAGAAGTAACTGTGCACCAGAGCACGTTCACCAGCGGGTAGAGTTGACCTGACAAGCCCGAGCGATATGCATAGAGCACGTTCAAAAGAGGCCCGACAGGCTTGTGCAGCCACCTGACTGGCCCGACGCTTTGCACCCATGCTACGCGTTCTTCAGTAGTCGACCTAACAGATCGTGTAGAGACACGACTGGCCCGGTGCTACTCTCTTTTGCTATACGTTTAGCCAAGAATCCCTCCACGTCTGTGCAAACTTCTAAACGCCTCAAAATTCCTTCAATTTTCTGCTTGGTACCTCCTAAAGGTTTTTATAAGAGGTATGTAGATGCCTTGTCCCCTTTCATGTTGTTTTAAAGGGTGAACTTAGAGAGAAATGTAAAAAAACCTAAAGTAATTCCCCTTCACTTGCAAATCACTACCTTTCTCATCACCTTCTCACTTGCCCTCTCCATATTATTTTACAAGCAGACTTAGGGTTTTGATTTTCAAAGGCAACAGTGAAAAATCAAAATGTCAGGGAAAACTAATAGTAGTAGTGGTGAGGGCGGAAAAGAGCCTAGAAGACAATATAAAAAGGGTGGAAGGGCAAAGAGATTTGAGCCACTGAATACCAAGGAATTGATGGCCTCTCTTATGACAGTTGCATATTTCCAAGAGGTGGGTTGTTTTGACTTCTGTGAAAGGGTACAATAGGTCATCCTGAGTTTACTAGACATTTCATCCTTAACCTTCATGACCATCAAGTAAACTTAGCAGGAGTGAAATTTGAGCTATCCATAAATACCATTTCTATGGCCACTGGGATGCCTAGTATGGGAGAAAAGTGGTTCAAAGAGGAAAATTTAGACCTGAGCCATTATCAACCCTTCTTGAAACCCAAATACCAAGCTGATTGCAAATCCATTTTTCCATTTTCACATCTACTAGAGAGATATGTGCCCTTAATGAGAATCATCATGAAATACTTCACCTGTGAGGGTAGGTTTTCCAGGCTTTATTCCTAACATATAAGACTTCTCATGCACTTCACTAGGGAAAAGCTGCTACATTTGCCCTATTATCTTTATAGAAGTATTGATAAGATGTCATACATTGTGAAAAAGAAACCTCCTTCACAACAAATGAAAAGTCTTTTTCACCATTCTCTTATCATGATGATTGTGTTGCATGAATTAGAGCAACAGGGTATCCCATGGGAAGTGTTAATCGCCCATGAAGTTTTCAAAAACCCAAAGCCTCCTCATCAGCCAAATCTACCCTCATCATCTCATCCACCTCCCTCCACTCCTCCATCGCCCCCCATTGACCATGACTCCTCATTTACACATGAATCCTCTCCTCAAGAAAACCTCCCTCCCTCACCTTCCCCTAAAGCATAAGATCAAGAAGAGAATGATGGCGAGGAAGAAGAGACAGATCATGAGGAAGAAGAGACAAATGAAGAGATAGAGAATGATGATGAGGAAGAAGAGACAAATGATGAGGAAGAGGAGAATGATGATGAGGAAGAAACAAATGATGAGGAAGAAGAAAATGACAATGATGAAGAGGCAAAGGATGATGAAGAAAAGCAAGATGATGAAGAAGAGACAAAGGCATAGTATAAAGAGAAAGGAAGTGAGGAGCGCAAATTTCTATTTATGAGGCTAGAGCCATGAAGGCCCAGAAAGAAGCCCATAAGGCACAGGTAAACCTAGAAGAGTTCATGGGAACTTATGAAGAGAGTGAGGATGAGGAACTAAAATATAGGAGGAGACCTAGAACCATGGGGTTGAAGAAGGCAATGGGAAAGCAAACGGAACAAGAATCATCCCTAGTAGAAAAAATCCCTCTAGATAAGCTTTTGGCCATGGAGATATCACATGATCGAGAGCCTTGGTTGGAAAGAGCCAACATACACTTGGAGGCTAAATTGAAGAAATCAAATCAGAATCTTGATCTTCAAAGAAGGATGACTAAACATTATGCCTGGAGAAACCAAGTTGCAAGGGCTAAACTTAAGAAGGCCCAAGCCAAGATCCAAGCAATAAAAGAGGTGAAAGGCCAAGCTAACCTTGGAATCTTGGCACAAGCTTCTGTACAGGTCTCTAAAAACCCATGAGGCACACATCCACCAAATTTGGGAGAATTTTGACAAATTTTGGTTTTTTGCTAATTTGGAGGGCTAAGGGGGTAGCACCCATGGTGCTACACTTTTTCTCAGAGAGTATTCAAGAGGAAAGGCTCACATTTTTGGGATTATAAGCTCAAGTATAACATTCTGACAAAGTTTCAGGTCATTTGGAGTTGTTTTGGTCCTCCAAAATTGTCAAAAACACCCTAATTTTCACATTTCGCCTTGTTTTTAGGAAAGGTGTTGCGCCTTTACCAGCCTTGGAATTTTTTATTTTTGAATAGGTTTCAGGGGTAAATTCATTAAAAAAAGGGTATTTTTTAAAATTATACTCAACAGCCTTTCCAACGAGCCATCACAGAGCCTATTCCGACATCGAGAAGGCCTTCAAAACATTGCTGCAAGTTGACCCAATTTTCTTACTCCAGTGCTACACCCTTGGCATGGAAATTCATCCTAAAACTCAGTGTTGCGCCCTTAACATAGGAAAAGTCAAAAATGTATGCTTGGAAAGTTTTAGGAGGCTTTGTAGAGCCCAAATGTCAATTTATTTGCTAAAAATGTTCGAAAAGATATTTTGTGTTAGATATTTTGTGCCTTGGGCCTTGCAAGGTCTCAAGGACAATAGTGACATTTTTTATTAGCCAATAGGCTTCTAGAGACTCTATTAGGTTTTTCTCCTCATTGCTTGTTAAATAGAAATTTGAGGATTCATTTTTAATGGTTGTTGTTATGACTCTTGTGAGTAATACATAGTCTTTGGAGCTTGAAGAGAAATTGGTGTTGTGGAGCTTGTGAATGGCTTTTTTTCCTTATTGATGGAGAAGGCTCGCTTGCAGGATCCCTAAGATTGGTTAATGGTGATGTGATTCTATTTAGCTATTTTTTTATTGTGTATCATTGTGTTTCATCCTTCTATATTGTAGTAGGAAAAAATATTTAGACTAAGAAATGTTGTTCAGAGGCACCTTTGCTCTGTTTATCCTTCATTTCTTCTATGTTTTCCTCTGCTAGGTCAGTTTAGAGAATTATTAGTTGCTCTCTAAACCCACCCAATATTTTTTATCTTATGAATGGTTTAATACAGTAGATATCCTAGATGATTTATGGTAAGCCTTTCTTGTTTGATATCACTAGAACACTGTTTTAAGGTCTCTCTTTGAAGTACCATTGTTTAGGTTTGCCAAAGAGGCTATGTTTTGATCATACCCTTTGTCCATGCTTGAAAAACTGTTTCAAATATCTTTATAGCTCTGATCAATGATGTCTAGGAGTTCCCTCTTCCTTGATTAAATTTATGTGTTAATCTTAAATGTTTTCTAACCTTGAATGTGAAATCACTAGAAGTTAAATGAGTTTCTCATCTTCTATATTTCATTGGATTGTTTGTCTGTAATGCTTACTTGCTTGATTTGAATCAAAGAGTTATTGGTATGATTTGTCTCTTGATTACTTCTTTATGCTAAATAGTGTTGAAGTCCCTTCTTGTTTTAAGTATTTGACAAAGGATTCTTGACTGCCCTTTTCCCTACTTTGTTCACAAACTTGATGTTCATTTCATTTCATCAAACCTTGAGAATCCATCTGACCATGCTAGATTTTCCCTGTGATGCTTCCCAATCCATTTTTGAACCTTCCATGACTTTTTTTAGACTTCATAGCCCAATGACTTGAAAATATCTCATTACACTACAAGGAAAAGACCCTCTACCAAAGGTTATAAAGGAGGTTTTTAGTGTTATAAAATTGGCCAAAATTGTCAAAAAAACATATGCTACCACATCCGTTTCTAGTAATAGAGGTTTTGGCGAAAATTTTAATGGAAATTCAACACAACTAAAAAAAATGGGCGGCCAAAGGTTATTATAGATGTTTTTTCATCGGTGCTCTTATCAGGTTTTAAAGCACTGGTGCGCATCGGTAGATAGTGCACCAGGGTGGTCGAAGGAGAATGCACCGGGCCGTTAAGGAAAATAACAACACCAGGCCTAGTGTTGGTGATACAATACACGGGGCCATTCTAATTGGTCTTGGGATTTGAGCGGTGCCTATAGGTCGTATGAACGCGCCGATGCGTATGCTTATATAAATGCCTCAGTGCATCGTATCACACAAGTGCACCGAGGTTTACAATTGGTATCGATATTTGTGTGGTGCAAATTTGTCATACAAATTCACCGACACTTATTGACACATAAATGCCCTGGTGCGTACTATCACACAAATGCACCGAGATTTGTAATTGCTATCGGTATTCGTGTGGTGCACCGGTGCGTATAGATACATAAATTCACTGGAGCACCGTACCGCACAAACGCCTCGATATTTTTAACTAGTTTTTGTATTTGTGTGGTCCTGATAGGTAGTAAAAATGCACCAATGTGCTTAATAATACAAACGCATGGGTTTTCATTTTGTATTTTTTTGAAACATCGACCTGTGGTAGTGCAATTATTGTGATTGTTTTAAATTCATTATTCATCAAAAGTCGACACATATTATAACAATATTCATATTAATTAAATTTTTATTAATGGATTTGAATGTGATGTTTAGATTAATTTGTTATATCATATCATAATTATTGTGGTTTTTTAAAATTCATTATTAATCAAAAGTCAACACTTATATATGTTATAACAATATTCATATGAATTAAATTTTTATTACTGCATTTGAGAATGACAATGGAGAACGCAATAGGAACAATAGAGAATGCAATAGAATAAATTAAAATATTTTTATTATCTATATATATATATATATATATATCTAAGAAATTCTTTTTCATACAAAATGGGACAGTTATTGGTATCCCTTTATCTTTCAATTGGGACAATATGTCCATTACATTAAAGAAAATGTTTGGTTTCATAGACATTTTTCCAAAAATAGTACAACCTCTTACCTTTATATCCAAACATAGTGATCATCATTTTTCGCTTGAACTGCCATCACTGCTAGAGCTACTTCCATGACTTGGGTTATTTTCAAAAATGTTTTGTTCACGACGTTGATTGTTTTCTTCTTCTTCACCTTCTTCCATCTACAAATATAAAAATAAACTGTAATGAGTGTATATACATTGGTGAGAATAATGAAAATTGCAATATTAAATAATATACATCAATGTAAATAAAAAAGAAATGACATACCAATGCAACAATTGACTCATAAACTATACACATTCTTTCAAAACCATCTAACATGCCATCTTTCAAGATTTGATCTGTTGGCGCAGTGCCATACTTTGTTTCCTGCAAGTTTTATACCTCATAAGAAATCATATATTTAATATACAAGATCTATTTTTTCTATTAATTATAGACGGAGCTAAGTAAAACAAGATCGATAGATGCTTACAAATTCCACAATTAAGTTCTGATATGCTAACATATACGCAAAACCCATATTTAAACCAATTCCAATCGATTCCTCTGATGGTTCTTCTTTGCATGTTAGCACCTGTTTCGAGACATTCAATGATTATTTTTGTAAAACAACTTAAAAATACAGAAATGAAATCTAGTTAAGTTGTTATAAGGAAGTAACAATTACTCACAAAATTAGATATAAATCCTTTTCTTCCTTGTCCTCCTGTTTTATGTGCTGAATGGGTTCCATTTTCTTTTCTTTTCTGCAAGAAAATACTTGAAAATTAATATTTAATGCTAAACTGTTTATTTATTGTATCTAATGATCAAAAAATTCAATGATTACATATTACATTTGAAGCACGTTGTTGTTGAGATGGATCCTCTCGCGATGCAATTTTGTCCATTTCTTTGACCATCTCCTTGTACACCTTTTTGGACGTTCCTATTGGCATATTTATGATCTCAGCTCGTTCATGTTTTGAGATTTTCATAATATTCCTGAAAATGTAACATGACAATAAACTATTTAATTTTTATATTGATATATAAAAATTAAGTATAACAAAAGTGATATTTATAAATAATTATAAAAATACATCTAAAGGAATATTACTTTTTCATTCCTTCTTTTTTGTTGTTGTACGTTTTTTCTATTAAAGGTCTGACATGTCTCATTGACCAATTCTCTGGAAACTCTTCCTGTAGTTTAGATAAAATATGGTTCTTGGAATCATTGGATTGGTTTTTGTATTGTAAGTGGAAAGAACATCTATACATTTGTTCCACTAGATCCCTCAAACATTTGTAAAGGTTTTTCCCCATTTCATTAACCTCCAACACCACTTCAGATGAGCTAAGGAGCAATTCATTTTCATTTGCATGTTCTATTGCTTTTCTTTTCTTAGAACAACATTCATTTTATGAGTTGTTGGTCCCTGTAAAACATTAAACAAAGGTGAATTAATAGATTTTTTCACACATGTTATCTAATAATTTTAATTATATTATTAATGAAAAAAAAAACTCATATTGGATCGATAGTATTTTTTCATTCACCTGATTCATCCTTTTGCAATTTTTCCATCAAGCTTATACGTTCTTCTGGTCCTAGATCAGAGATAATCTTATCGAGCTTTGTCATTTTGTGGCTCTGCATGATACACATTAAACAATACATATTATTTAAACTTACATATAGTTCAAAAATAATTTTTTTGTAAAACATTTACAAAGAAATTGCCTTTTTTGCTTTTGATCTTGATGTGTTATCAATATTTTTGTTACTTGATCTCTTGTTAGTCATTTCTTTAACAATATCAAACCTGTATCATATCAGTCAA
This sequence comes from Pinus albicaulis, assembly GCA_034641835.2. Taxonomy (NCBI): domain Eukaryota; kingdom Viridiplantae; phylum Streptophyta; class Pinopsida; order Pinales; family Pinaceae; genus Pinus; species Pinus albicaulis. The sequence continues at coordinate 830,187,961 of CM076571.1, forward strand.
TAATATATTTTTAAATAAACTGTCAACTTATCAATTAAAAAAAAAAATCTAAAAAAACCGGTGTGCCATTCATGGTAAATGCACCAAAGTCGGTGCGTGTATGTCTTTACCACACACCGCAAAAATAGTATAATTCACCGTATGATGCTCTATGTCAACAAGAAGCTCCGGTGCGTTACATGTCAATGACCGCACCGGTTAACCTTCATAAAAATAATAAAAATTGTCCAGTGTTAGTTTTTTTAGCATAAATCGGTGCTATATTTTACATATGGCGCACCGTTAAAAAAATCTTATTTTTTCATATTACTTATTCAGTGCTCTTGTAAACAACGGAGCACTGGTGTGCTACCTTACATAGGGCGCACCGGTAACAAAATATGTTTTTTTTTAAATCATTCTGAGGCCGACATGGATTAGGATATGAATATACTAATCATCTCGTCGGTTGCATGTCTTAGCTCTATATTTAGCAATACAAACCCTATAAATCTAAATTTAAAAGTCCTAATTCTGAATCACAGAAAAAAGAAGAAGAAAGGGGAGAAACAAAAAGAAAGTAACGTTTGTATTTTTTGAAAGTTTTTTTTTTGAAACTGAACGTTCGCGGTGCATCATAATGAAATAGCGCACCGGCTGCATATTTTTCTAATTTTTTATGACAGTACTTTCACGGTGCGCTGTGATAAAAGAGCACTGTGGTGCACTCTTTCAGACAGGGCGCACCAAATTTTTTTTAATTTATTTATGCAAGGGCTGACATGGATTGGGATCCGATTATGTAGGTCAACCCGTTCATTGGATGTATTAGGTTTATATTTAGCAATATAAACCCTATAAATATAAATTGAAAAGCCCTAATTCTAAAATCACAGCAAGTGGGAGAAGATAGGGCAGAAACAAAAATAATGTAGGGTATGTTTGTAAAATGGTTTTTTTCAAAACATCGTTGTACGGTGCACCATAATGTAATAATGCACCGGTGCCATATGTTAAATCTGGTGCACTGCTAAAAAAAAAATTGTTTTTTTTTTTAAATTTTTTATCACTATACTTGCGCGGTGTGCTCTATAAACAAGCGCACCGGTGCACAATGTTATGCATGGTGCACCGACAAAAAAAATCTATATTTTTTTTAAGATTGAGGTAAGGGCCAACATGGATTGGGATCCGACTATGCAATTCTTCCTGTGGGTTGGATTTCTTATGAGTATAGAAACTCTATAAATCTAAATTGAAAAGAAAGAGGGAGAAAAACTGGCAGAAACAAAAAGAATCTAGGGTTTTGTTTCTAAAAATTGGTTTCTTTGTTTATTTTTCTTTCTGAAAACTGCAGGAAAGGTAAAAAATTGCAGAAATAAAAAGTTAAAAAACAATAAGATTTGATTTTGTATTTTACTTCATAAAAAAATAGAGAAAAAATAAAATAAAACAATGGAATTTGATTTCTTATTTCACTGCATAAATAAAAACTGTAGAAAAAAGTACAAAAAAACAATAAACTTTACTCACGTCATTTAAAATTCTATGGTACAGGGTTTGCATTACCAGAGGTTTGGAATTTGGATTGTCTGAATACTTCTGTTCAAATGTATTTCCCTACTCCACAGTGCTCTTGTGCTCTGTTTGCTCCAGGTATGTATCTTGCAAATCTCTAGCTAAAATATTTTGCAAAAATAGTGAAATAATGAAAAGTCTTTAGTATTTAAAGAAATGTTTTATGAAATTAGATTTTCAAAAATATTTTGCTGCCCAATTTTCAATTTACCGTTTTTTTTTCACTTAAAGCAAATGGGGTGGCACTTTTTTTTTTTTAATTGCGGTTATTCTTTTACCGGCGCGTTGTTTGATTAAACTGCATAGGTGCTACTTGTTAAAAAAGTGCACCTATGTGCAAAATAAAGAACTAACTGGTGCGGTTATCTCAATAGTACGCACCAAAATTACATTTAGGTTTGTACACCAAAGTTTATTGTTGTTTTGCTCAAATGCCGGGAGAAAATATCATATATTATATGAAATGGAAAATTCTTCAAAATCCAGCTTATTCCATAATATTTCTCAAAGTCCATCGCAGAATTCTCCCTATCCATGTGGAGACGTAATATTTACTTCAAATTTGTTTTTTTTTTTCACTATCTAATTGAATTTATGTATGTTTTTTTATCCATGTAGTTAATCATGCACAACTTAATTAAATTTATAATGTATACAAATTTACAGGTTCATGCAGATTCATCCTTGAGTTCAGATGCACAAAATTATATTCAAAGTACTGCTCCAAAACATCGAAAGTTCTTATCAGGAGCTGCATACCGCAAGACGCATTTTGTAGATGAAAATGGACAGCCGCTTCACCCTGCCAATTGTAACAATATTGCATCTTCTAGCCACAATCCCAGGACAATGATGGTAATTATAATTATAATTGTTTGGTATATATATTGATTAATATGTACGTAATTATTTCAACGTCAAACCAATTTATAATCATGCAATATTGTCAACGTGGTTACAAATTGATATCATAATATTTTGTACTAATCATGTTCAATTTTTTTTTTAATTATTAGGATTCTAGTGATGATGAACGACCTACCTACCATCTGCCGTTGCACCCCACGACAATGTCAAATCGAGAGAAGATTGAATTAAGAGAAAAAATCGGAGAGGAACGATACTAAGAATGGTTGAATCAACCATCGATTCAATTCCCGCTACGCCCATATTCACCAATTAGGAATGACTACAACAATAGTAGTTCTTCACAAGCTGCCAATGGAGATAATAAAATAGAGGTTGGTATGGATGATTACTTAAGGGATACGACTGCCATGGAGACAATGTTTTTAGATGCATTCCAAAATGATGATCAGCTAGGGGATGATGCTTATATCGCTGACACCTTTTTCGAAAGCCTTAAGTTTGCTTCCACCACCCCTCTCTTTGGACCTGACGGTCAGTCAAAGTCTACCCAGTTGGGGATAATGATGTTACCGTACAACTTGAAAGCAAATTTTGGCTTGTTGAATGCATGTTTCTCAGAACTTTTGAGGTAAGTTACCATAAAGTACTCCCCTTATATATAAATTTGAAATATAATCAGTACAATGCAATGAACATTACAAATGTTATGAACGTTAATAATTATGTCGACATTAATGTACATTATTATTATAGTTTTCCATGACCAAGAACTATAGGTTATTCGAAGATAAGGTTATTCCGAGTGATAATGTCTTGTCCAGTAGCTGCGAAGAGGCAAAAAATTGTTGAAAATGTTGGGTGTTGAGTACATATCATATCATGCATGTCCAAATGATTGTATTCTATATAGAGGAGAATATGCAGACAAAGAGATGTGTCCGAAATGTGGGCATGACAAGTATGATAAATCTAAAAAGAAGGGTAGATCACGTACTGGTCCTCCTTTTAAGATATTGAGGCACATGCCTATAATCCCAATGATTCAAAGGCTCTTTCGTTGCAAAGAATTAGCTATATTGGAGGGATGGCATGCCTCACACATAAGTGAGTTGGGAGTTATGCGAATACCAACTGATTCAATAGCCATGAAGCATATAGAGGATACATGGCCCGAAAAATTCAAGAATGAAGTACGAATTCTATGACTTAGCATAGCCATGGATGGCGTCAACCCATATTCCCTCTAGAACACTAACTATTATGTTTGGCCTATATTAGTGATCAATAAAAATATCCCCTCATGGTTTTCCATGAAGAATGAACATCTTATTGGCTCTCATAGTCCCTGGTAGAAGACAAGTGAATAATATGGATGTCTACTTACAACCACTGGTAGATGAATTGAAGGAATTATGGGATGGGATAAATGTATATGATGTATCGAGACCCATCGCAATAGAGAGGAGGTTTATGTTGTATGGCATATGTGCTTACATGAAACATGATTATCTAGGCTTAGGAGTTTGCTTTGGTAAATTACATGTTTAATTTATTGATTTGTTTATATATAATGTCACAATATTCTTTCACATATTAGTTATTTAATTCGTTGTAATATTATTTGTTTTGATCTTCATGATATTCTTTAACGTGCCATGCATATTAATTAATGTATACAAATATAATCTTGCATGTCTTGTAACAAAAGGGTATTTTGGATATAAATGTTGTGGACCTTCTTTGAAAGCTAGATGGTCCAAGGACCTATGAAAGCCAGTGTGTGATTGCTCCAGGATATTCCTACCAAAACAACACCCTTACAGAAGAGTAGCATCCAATTTCGATGGTAAACGAGAAAGAACCCAAAGGCCTCCAATAATGACACTAGATGAATGGCTTAGAGCATATGAGAGAGAGAAGGAGAAGGAGTTCACAAAAATGTTCGATTCAAATAGGGAGCCTAAGTTCGATGATCCAGATTTCTTCAACACCTATGTTGAGAAATTTCCCATTGGGATGGAAAGGAAATCTATCTTTTATGACCTCCCATATTGGGAGCATCTTAAGATTGCCCACTTATTAGATCCCATGCATATATTTAAAAATGTTTCATCTTCTTTATGGAGGCACATATCATCGAAACAAAGTGACACATTGGCGGTTAGGAAAGATCTTATTACTTCAAAAACTAAAAAGAAATATTGGCCAAGGCGATTAGAAAGTACGGGATCAGAGGTAGGTGCTGGTCCCTCTAACTCATGGTTTTTCAAAGAAGGTGATGTCCCATGGATTTCAAAGAAATATGATATATCTTTAGCAAAGGAAGTTATAATGGATGTGAGGGTGCCAAATTCATATGGGTCTTCACTACGGCACTGCTTCACCGTGGATGACCATTTGTCGGGGTTGAAATCGCATGACCATTTGAATCTTCTAAGAGTAAGTATAATGTCAAAATCATGATTTAATTATTTGTTATATTAATAAATCTTATCCCATGCGGTGATCATAAAACATAACTAATTTTGTATATTATTGCACGTTTTTATAACTTTGCAGTGTCATTATCCTTTGTTTGTGCGTGGGTGTGTGAAACATGAATTCCCTCAAGACCTAGGACCCACCATATCTAAATTATCTGCATTTGTACGTTGGATCACGTCAAAGGATATTCATGTGGCTAACATTCCATGGTGGCGTCAAGAGATAGTTGAGATTGTTTGTATGTTTGAGAAGGAACTGCCGACGAGTTTCAAGGACTTACAAGTTCTTCTTCTAATCCACCTGGTAGATGAGGTTGAATTAGTTGGGGTTATTTCTTGTCGTTGGATGTTCTTCTTAGAGAGGTACATGAAGTAATTGAAAGGTTTTGTTCAAAAAAGGGCAAAAACTTGAGGGGTCTATGTTAGAGGGGTACATATCGTATGAGTCTTTCTACTATGCCCGTGAGTACATCAAGCAGATCGACAACAGACTAGGTGCGGTGATATGGAGCGATGAATTGGATGAAGACAAAAGAGAAGGAGAGTTTCTCCAAACAAGTAAAAAAAGCGCTTGATAAAGAGTAAGCGACTTATAATTTTTCAAATTTACAAAAAGTAATTAATGTTCATGTTGAAATTCGATATAATGTATATTTTGATCTCTAAGTACTATATAATGTTGGTTTGATTTCATCAACGAATGAAAAAATTGAAGCAATAAATAAATTCATTCTTTACAATTCTGAAGCGACACAACTGTGGGTCGCATTGTACGAACAAAAAAGAATGAAATGGGATAGTGACAGGAAAGAATTCAGACAGTTGAATGATAGAATTGTGCCTTACCCCGATCATTTAAAATAAAATATGCCAAAAATATGCGCCAACAGTTGGGTTGCTGAACAAGTCAGAGAGTAATACGGTGGTACCGATCGTTACCCGTGTGCTGAAGAGGATGCGCTAAACATAGGGATTGGGTGCAACAACTCGATAATAATTTATATGTAAATTTGAAACTTATATTAAGACATCTACATTTCATATTTTAACTGTTGGATTATTATTTGTAAGACACATGACACTTATACGATTTTTTAAACTTTTTTATAATAGGTGCATTTGTGCCCATCTATGTGGGCATATGGACACCATTTTTGCACAGAAAATGCCGATGCTGGAAACATCACACAAGACTGTGGAGTGGAAGTCGAGTTCGATCAATCTAGTCTATCTAGCCACCGTGATCAACAAATAGTAAGAGGGATGTTAGGTTACATCGAAAAGATACAAGAGATCATTGAAGTGGAGTTTTCTTCTTTCCAATGTGTTATTTTTAGGTGCAAGTGGTGGGACACCTTTGATCGGAATAATGTAAAGGAAGATCACGATAGTAGGCTGATATGTATCAACTCTAGAAAGATGTGGGATGAAACTAAGGAGTCTTATGTTTTCCCTAAACACTGCAACTAGGTGTTTTTCTATGCAGATATGTTGGATATGGATTGGTGGTTCGTATTGACACATGACCCTAGATCAAAACATATTTTTGAGAACAATAGTGTTATCATGCCATGCAAGCTAGAAGATAATGAGGGTGATCGTGAGAACCGAGAGTGATATGGTACAATATGTGTTATTTCATCAATATTTATACTTTTTATGATGAGTTTTTTGAAATATTAATGTAATATGTATTTTGAATTAATTAGTAATTTTTGCATTGTGTTAATGTTAAAATCAATAATTCACTTGATAATTTGGTATTATGTACTTGATCTAAAAAATAATTGCGTACTGTATAAATTAATTCCTTTTTAATATCTAAGATCATAATAAAATAATGATAATTCTAATTAAGTACAAGAATTTATTTGCATTATTTTCTAAATTTCCTTATGTTACAATAAATCATATTATTCTATATTTATTATTTTACAATTATTTAAAATTTACAAATTTACAAATTTAAAATTTTTAATAAATTCATTTCACATTAATACAATTAAAATTTTACAAATATTTTACATACAATTACAATTACAATCACAATCACAATTATTAGAATTACAATTACAATTTTACAATTTCACGTACAATAACAATTTTAGAATTTTACATACATACAATTACAATTTTACAAATTAAAAAATTACAATTACAATTAAAATTTTAGAAATTTACATATATATCATTACAATTACAATTTTAGAATTTTAAATACAATTAGAAATACGAATATTACAAATTTACAATTTCATGATCATTTGGTATTTATAAATTAATTCAGTACATGAATTTATTTGCATTATTTTCTAAATTTCCTTATGTTACAATAAATCATATTATTCTATATTTATTATTTTACAATTATTTAAAATTTACAAATTTACAAATTAAAAAATTTTAATAAATTCATTTCACATTAATACAATTAAAATTTTACAAATATTTTACATACAATTACAATTATAATTATAATTAGAATTAGAATTACAATTTTAGAAATTTACATATATATCATTACAATTACAATTTTAGAATTTTAAATACAATTATAAATACAAATATTACAAATTTACAATATCATGATCATTTGGTATTTATAAATTAATTAATAAGCATCATGCTCATGATAAGCATCGTACAAACATCATATTTGACTAAAAAACACATTCAAAATCGCTAATTGCATCATCATGATCATGATCATCTAACAAAACATAATTAACATTATATATTAACATCATCAGTACAACACAAACATCAAATATACATCTCATGCTATCACATACACATCTATTTGCAAGTTGCACATTAAATGAACATATCTAATATGACCTAACAACATACACATTATAATGATGATCACCAACATGTAAATTAACTACAACTACAAAATGAACATAAAATACATGGACTATGTAATATATATATATATATATATATATATATATATATATATAACGTTAAAAATATACAACTGTAATATAAATGTCATGGATCAGTCGATGATCGAGCCTCATCTCCATGATGACTGCTGGTAGATGCTACTGGAGGCTCATGCAAATCTGGTGCAGTGCGAGGCCGTGAAAGATCATGAGATGTCGATGGTACGTTGTGCCTCGCAGACTGTCCATCATGTGCTGTGGCTCACTCGTAACATGCGACAGTCCTCGTCAATCACGTAAAAGATGTCGTAACTCCTACAACATGCCGCATCAGGTTGTACATGTCATGCGACATGTCTCTCCACATCTGTAAGAGCCTATCATAAGCCTCTATATCTCTGAAATCAGCAGGGCGGATGCCCGCCTCAAAAAACAATGCAATGAGTTGGTCGCCCAACTCCATCCTATATCTAGCATCACTCACACATCGACGTCGACCGCGGGCTAGCGCACCAGAAGGAGCAGGTCTCTGATCTTCACTGGCCTCCTGCTGATCCTCGACAATATCTGCGATCATGCCCTCTACATCATCATCAAGGTCCACAACTAGATCAGGTGGTGGTGGCGGCATCTGATCCTCGCCATCATAAGAGCCAATGTTTGCAAAATATATACAAGTACACAACAATAATTAGACAATTTCATTAAACAATTAATAAAAACAAGTTAAAGAAAATGTTAGAATAAATTTAAATAAAAAAATAATATTACCTCTATCATCTGGCGGCTCATCATTTGTGAAGAGGATTTTGGCACACCCTTGCCAATCCAACCCTGCATAAGGACATGGGGCCATAATGAAGGGATGCTCATCAACACTGGCTAGCAAATCCAATGCATCATCTGATATCCTCGCTGGAAAAAGAGTCTCCTCCCTCTTGGGCATCATCTGCCCCCACATATGCATACATGCCTCACTAGTTGGCCTACGAGGCTGTCAAAGAAAAGAAGGTCTCGTCTCTAGAAACCTCTCAAAAAATAAACAAAAAAACTCTGAAGCAAAAGGGAAGTTGACCCTCCCTTATGCACAAGCATGACATCTATCTAATGCTGTACAGAACTGCCATAAAAAAATGGCAAACCACCTGACAAGTCATGGCTGTTGTAGTAAAGAATCAACATAATATAAAAGCTAGTAAATAATGTGTTTCTCATCATTGGTGTTGTGTGAAATGGTTGAAATGATAAGTGAGAGACACTGGACCTCCTCACGACCAAACACACCAATACGTAACTGTCCTCCGGAGACCTGAAAATCTAAAGGAGACAATATATCTGGTCTAATGTATCTCTAGGAGTAAACTAACTGACTCCCTACCACATAGCCAGCTGGAACCTCGGGGAATGAGGGAAAATCCACCCCTCTCCTTAAAATCCCTGTAATAAAATATACATCCTCCTCAGTGGGCGTGTACCAATGGTCGATAACAACTCGGAAAGCCTGTCGCTGGGCATTCCACCTTTGGATAAGCTATCTCAAAAACCCACTATGAGACTTTCGGGAGTAGCCTCCTCATAGAACTTGAGGAGGCATACCTGCCTTAGGAGCCCCTATGTTGCTACTGTAATAGGGAGAGGGTACGCATCTCTCTCCCTCTCTCTTGTTAGAAAATTAAATATTACAGAGCAATGCAACACATAAAATATGTGGAAAACACAAGCACACAAAACACATAAAAGCCGAGAGACACAGATATACGTGGTTCACCTAGTTTGGGCTACGTCCACCCTGAACAACCAGTCCTTCCTTTCTATTATCTAGCAAAATGAAGAGACACAACCTACGACAGATACACTGTAATATCCTCTGTTTTCTCTCACAGTCTCCCTATCTGTTTCTCGCTCTAAGAATACACATACAATCCACAGCCGCAATACAATACCCTCATAAAAGTGAGGAGTTGCCTTCTAGGGCAAAAAAACCCTAAAATAAACATAACTTCCACCGTCAGACCATCCGCCTAATGAACGACCCAAATTGACTAGAAATTACTATACTTTTACAAGGAAATTTTACATCTGTTCTTAGCTTCGGGGGCACTGCCTCCGAAACCCACCACTAGGGGGGGGGGCTCCATAAAGTAACAGCTGCCCCCCCGGACCCCTCAGGCCGCGTTTAATTACAGGCGGCGTTGCCGCCCCATTAAGGTACAAGGGTCCAACGTTGTGATACAAAATAAATAAGATAATCAAGCTCCATACCCAACATCTCTTGCCTCCCATAGGCGAACCATGTTATATTGTTCCACCTGTTGTTCTTGTTGTTGCTCCTCTTCTCTCCTTTTACGTATCTGAATAATTTACATATTAAACACAATTTTTTAATTAAATGACACATGTATTTGCAAATATATGTAAATAAATATTTTTTGAAAAATAAATAAAACAAGATTCAGTGCTCCACAAACACAGTCACACACCAGTAATGGTGCATTTCTCCATGGAGACACACCGGCGACGGTGCACATAATGATATAAAAAGCACCAGGCGCGATGCTCCAGAAAATAATTTTAGCGCACTGTTCACTAAGTGCAGTGTCAGGAGGCCGGTGCGCTGACTTCACTATGCACCCTGGGGCTTATAGCTAACGCAACACACCGCCCTCCTGACACTGTACATAGTCGTAGAGTGTGGCCAGGTATCCGAGCGCACTGCTCTTTGTCATAAAATTTAAAATTACACGGTGTGCCTTTGGAATCCACCCTGGAACCAGTGCGGATACACTTAGCACCAGTTTACTAACCCGTACCATTGAAAATTTCAATTTGCGGTTTCGGTCCGCCTAAAAACTTACGTGTCCCGGGGCGGATAATTTTGTCAATGCATTGGGTGGCCGCGATTCAACATTGTCAACGGTGCGGCCTAGTAAATGACCGCACCGCACTTTAAAATTTTTTTAAAATAACATCGTGCACCTCGCGGTACTACCCCAGAACTGGTGCGGACTCCTTCAGCATCGGGTGTGGTGCGACCTATAAATTTACAGGCGGCACCGCAACCAGTGCGAGCCAAACGGCTCGAGCGCACCGCACGACATTTTTTTTTTTTTTTTTTTAATTGTTAATTTTAAGGTTTTTTCAAATTCTAATCTGTTAAAAGGTTAAATTATGGAAAAAAAATAAAAACACCTGTACATTTACCTATCGAGGAGGCATATTGGCTGTACAATTTACAAAAGAAAAATTGTCCACTATTTTATAAAATTCAAGCTGGAGATTGGTGCCAATGTACAGCAGCAATGTGTGCAATAAGTTCAATGGGTGCACGGATGTCAATGCGGCTCAAGCAAGGATAACTTGCAATGGTGCTTGAGAGCTCTGTAGCACTGACAAGAGTGAAAATAACGGTTTTTTGGCTGAATTTTTTTTTTTTTAATTTAACCCTATTCCGGTGCGCAGGGTTTTTACTGGAGTACCGGTGCATTGTCTTAATGCTGACTGGGCACTTTCTATTTTTTCATGCTTTTAGGAAACACTGGGGCAGAAAAATGTAATGCACCGGTGCGTTACAGTACCTCCACGCACCGGTAATGGCGTCCGGTGAACCAATGATTTTTGTGGTTTTTTCGGCGTATTTTTTTTAATTAACCTTATTCCAGTGCGCGGGCTTTTTACTGCAGCACCGGTGCGTTTCCTGTATGCCACGCTGGGCTCTTTCTGTTTCCACGCGCTTTTAGGAGGCACTAGGGCGGCGTAATGTTATCACACCGGTACTATAAAAAAACATCACGGACCGGTAACAGTGTCCGGTGAACCAATGATTTTTTCGGCTTTTTGGCTGTAATTTTTTTTTGTTTAACCCTATTTGAGTGCACGGGGTTTTTACTGGAGTACTGGTGCATTTGCTGTATGTCGCGCCGGGCTCTTTTTGTTTTCACGTGTTTTTAGGAGGCACCGGGCTGGTGTATTTTTAAAGCACCGGTGCTATGCAGTAAGATGACGTGCTGGTAGCAATGTCTGGTGAACCAATGATTTCCACGGTTTTTTAGCTGTAATTTTTTTTTTTTACCCTATTCCAGTGCGCGACATTTTTTCTAAAGTACCGGTGCATTGTCTGTATGCTGCACTGGGCTCTTTCTATTTTTGTGCGCTTTTAGGAGGCATCGAGGTGGCGCAGTTTTAAAGCATCGATGCTCTACAGTATGATGACGCACTGGGGTTTTACAGTAACCTAACGCACTGGTAACGATGCTCAGTGTACCAATGATTTCTGTGGTTTTTTAGCCATAATTTTGTTTGTTTTAAAATTTTTTTCCGGTGTGCGGCATTTACGGGGATCCCGGTGCATTTCTGTCATTCTGCACTGGGATGTTTATGTTCTGCGTGCCTTTTATGAGGCACCAAGGCTGACGATATGACATGTACTGGCGCAATTGCTGAATTAAAAGCACTGGGAGGGTGTGTATAGAGCACACTTTTTCCGGTGTGCCAATGTTTTATGCGGGTTTTTTGCTGTAATTTTTTTATTTAACCGTCCACCTGTGCACACGTTTTGTGGGTGCCCCAGTGCATTTCATTTATTCCACACCGGGCGGTATCTGTGCGGTCAACATGTAAGGCACCGATGGTCTACAGAAATAAAATGCACTGGGCGTGTGTGTACGAAGCGCACAGTGTCTGGTGTGCCAATTTTTGTAGTGCACCGGTGCTTTGTCATATTGAACGCACCAATGCGTTTTAGGTTGATAAGAGCACCGAAAGAAATACATCTGCAAAAACCTCCACCTGCGAACCTCCTCTAGGATCCTCCGCTAGAAATGGATGTCTGGGGTATTTTTCTATGGGGTTCCTCAAAAACATCCACTAGAGGGTCTTTTCCTTGTAGTGTTACATCTATTCTACTTAAACTTAAAAACTAGCCTAAAATCAAACCCAAAAAGCAAACAAGTTCTCATCCTTTGCACAAAATAGAGAGAGCCCTCTCTGAGTCCAAGAAGGCTAGGTCCTAGGACTCCAAAGACTGGTCTGATGTTACCCTATGCATTTGGTTTACCAATCTGCTAAATCACAGGACGCTAACAGTAGGCAGGGAGGTGGAGTATGGGATTCCTGAATGGAGGACAAGGCCATACCACACCTATTTCCTCCTAGGATGCACAGTGTGGTTAACACACAAACAACAACGATGTAGTCGATGGGGAAACGAGGAACTTTCAGAAAGGAAAGGGGATAATAAGCACTTGAAAAACGAGGAGGAACACTATTAAGAGAAAAGAAGACTATAATTAAGCATGGTTGTTATTGGAAAGGATTATAGACACAATTTGTGTGTTATGGGTGTTTGTATGTCGGGTTATGCTCTTAATGGAGATTCTTAATCTAGCTATGGGGTGGTTAACTTTAAGAAATATTGCAGTGTAGTTGGCCTATGATTGGTTGGAGAGTGGAAGTCCCTCCCTTAGTTTCTAGTCATTAAGCTATACAAAAAAGTGTATTCACTTCTACTTCTATTGCATTGTGAATGTGAAATTATGTTTTTATGGACTATAGTAATGGTTGTATCAACATTGTCTATATAGGAAGTGTGTTATTCCTGACTATATTTAATGAGATGTACATGTGATTTTTCTCATTGTTTGAGGGGTTTGAAGACCCTTGGGTTTATTGATACTTCTCTAGGTTACAAAGCTAATTTATAATGTGTGGATATCATTTTTGGCATGACCAAGGTTGTTATTGATTTGGATCCATTGACTGTTTTATGCTGCATTGCATGTTTGATCATTGGGTTTGATGATATTGTGTTGCACCTAGTTTGTGGTGTGGTATGTTGTTGCTATGATTAATAAGTAGAGAATAATTAACCATTATTTGGATTATCTAGTGCTAGGTAAAGGACATGTTTATAAGACTTATTAGACAAATATTACATCCATAGTGATGTTTGAGTGCTAGTATGGAAATGAGGAATTCATTTATGCAAGGAGGAATGTTTTAAGCAATATTAGTCTTCATTGAAGCCTAAGCGAAGTCCTTGAAATCCTTGATTTCTTAAGCATGTGTGTCACATGGTGATAGGCTTGTGATTGAGATGAATAAGTTTGATAAATGATAAATAAAAGCGGAAATGGAAAAGGGTACAAAGTTAACAAGAGCACAGGGTCCTTTCGTGGATTATTCATATGACATTGCACCAAGTTCCATGTGACATCTACCAAAAGGATGATGTTATTGATGGAAGGTGCATGGTTCCAGGGGGGGCTCACTGCGGGAGAAGTACCACAGAAAGTGGGTTCATGTTGGGGGATATATAATAAATAAAAAATGACATAATATATTGGGTGATATATAGGGGATAAAGGGTTTTGATATTGGTAGGTATAAAAAATGGAGCTCAAAGTTATTGAAAAAATATAAAGGGGTTTAAAAATGTTAATAAAAAAATGGATACCTACAATATATAGTGAAAGTATGGGCTTTTTAAATTGGGAATGTGTATTAGGTTTATATTGGTAGGGGGTTAAATAATTTAATTTTTAGGGTTGTTTTCCAATATGTACTCAAATTAAGGGTATTGTTTAATATGCTATGATTGCACGTGATATGTTAGAGGTTTATTTAGTGAAGCCCCTATGCAGGGTGCACCAATAAATATTTTTGTCAATAAAAGAAAATATACATGTCCTAGGAAGCGGAGGTATGTACCATGAGATGGAAATGTATTTTCGTTAGGGCACATACTTAGGTCTGCCCTATGGGATGAGAAAAGGGTATGTCCTAGGGAATTGATGGAGATGTGTGTCTAACACGGAAAGGTCATTAGTTGACCATAAACCTTATAACGTGAAATCATTGAATTACATGAAGGGTCGTGACCTAATGGGACTCTTTCCTAGGCTGCATTGGTAGAAGGAATAAATTCTAGGTAAAACTACATGGATTCCACAGGGGCATGTGACATAATGAGGTTGTTGATGTGGCGCGTTGACAACACGACTCATGGTAGGAAGGAATGGGATTTTTGAGGGCCAATTATCTAGTTTCTAGGTGACACAAGGTATTATGGGAGGATGTCACATGGTAGGGTGACATCACCCAAACATCATTGTGACATCAGTGGGTCAATAGAGGCAGATTACATGGAAAATTGTGCTAATGTGGAACCTAGGTGACACATGGAGGTGATTAGTGGTGCCAGCTAATGCAAGGTGATGTGGCATGATGACATGGACCTAGCCCGCATATTGCACATCGCATAGTATAAGTTATTGTTAAAGATTAAAGGTTGTGAAGTGTGATAAAGAGGCCCGGATGCGATGTAGTTTCAAAGGAAAAATACAAAGGATTTGAAATCTGTATGCGGAGCCTTTTCTATGTTAAATCGCATCAGAGGAGGAAAATGAGATTACAACGTAAAATCTATAGAATGCGAAGTGCAATGTGCGATGCCAGGTGGGACCCAATCGCAATCGCAAATCGAAAATATTAAAAGATAAGTTGCAAAGGTAAGTGTTAAAGCCGCCGAAGTGCGATATGCGATGCGGTGGGGCCCGATCGCAAATAGAAAATCACAAGTTTTAAAGGATAATTGCGCGAGGTAAGTTTTAAAATCACCGAAGTGCGATTTGCGATGCGAGGAGGGACCCGAACGCAATAAAAAATCGCAAATTCTACAAGACAAGTGCTAAGAAAAAGTTAAGTCTTGCGCCATGTGAAGTGCGATGTTGGCATGGATGCGATGTGGTTATATCATTGAAATATAAATGTTTTCAAGTCCGATCTTATGAGGTTTTTGCACAATTTGATGAAGAAATAGGCTAAAACACGACATAAGGACTTATGGTAGACGAAGCCCCGACAAGGAGTGAAAACAAAGGAGGTCGAGTCGGGAAAAGGAAGTTCATGCGAAACTGTTATGGTATACCAACAGAAGTGAAAAAGACAGTAAACACATCAGTTCCATCATCAATCAATGAAAAGTGGCAAGCACTGCACCATATTTAATTACCAAATGCTAGTTTTTAAAAAATATGGGCCAGATTTCAGAGCCACCATTGGTTACCTCTTCGTGACCATCACAGAAACCTCCCAGCTTATTGTGTGATCTTACGAAGAGCCATCGAAGTGTTTGGATCCATGAAGATCTACCCAACATTAATTATATAGGCGATGTTTTTGTCAGAGATGTTTGATCAGTCCTTGAATGGCCACACTTGTCCATTTTCTGCTAAATTGTAATAAATCAAAGGTTGTCGAGTAAGGTAGGGCAACTGACTTAGTCTTTAGATAAATATAGCATGCCTTAGCAGTATCAGGGGTTGGAAATTTGGACTTTGCTAAAACTTGCATTGTAAGAAGTATTGGAACACTGTAACTGTTTGATCTGGGCATCAATAATAAGAGACCGTTCACAGGATTCTTAAGCTATGTTAATGGTGATGTTTTTCCTCTGTGTTAATTTTTTTCCTTTGTCTTTTCATGGCGTGCATCAATGTATCTAATTTCAAAACATAAAATTTAGATTAAGATTTGCTGAGAGAGCACCTTAATTCTGTTTGTGTTTGTTATATTTATGTTTTCCTCCAAAGTTTAGTTAAATAATTCCTAACTTCTCTTTAGCTATTTTTGAACCCACTACTTTCTCCCATCTCATATTCACACTGCCAGTAAGATCCAATCTGCATAGTTAGCTTGCCCTGTGAATGCCCTTGAAAAGTTGATGCACAATGCAGCCTTTTATGAATCGATAGCCCAATGGATTAAGTTTTACATCTCTGTCTATCCAAACACTCAATCAATCAAACAAAAAACCCTCATAGTTTATATAACTAGCCTAATATCAACACTTATAATTATCAAGTTAAATCATAAAACAGAGAGAGCCCCCTCTGAGTCTAGGAAGTCTAGGTCCTGGACTCCAAAGTAGTTTGATGTTGTCCTATGTCGTTTGATCTTGCCCATCTTTCAAATTATAGAGTGATAGCAGAAGCCTTGAAGCTTCACTCCCTTTGTCCTTCTATACCATAATCCATGCTCTGCAGTGCCCTTGAGATATCTCAATACATGCTTCCCCGCCTTCCAAAAGATCTTGGTAGGCTTGACCATATCTTTACTAAGCTGGTTAACTGCATAGCATATGTCTGGTCGTGTGTTCACCAAATACATAAGTGAACCCAAAATATGCCTGTAAACAGTAGCATCCACTACCTCACTTGAAGTAGCATCCTCCTTCCTCCAGTTACCTTCAAGAGGAGTCTCCATGGGTTTGCTTCCCTCCATGTGGAACTTCCTCAAAATCTCCTTGGCATACTTACCTTGAGATACACATAGCTCCCCATCTCTTTGCCATATTTCCAAGCCAAGGAAATAATGCAAGAGCCCCATGTCCTTCATCTCAAAATATCTTGCAATATCCTCTTTGCAAGAAGTTATGAGATGCTCATCACCTTTTAATATAAGATCATCAAAATAAAGTACAATAATAAAAATCTTACTATCAACAGCCATATAATATAGATTCGCATCCGCTTCACTCTTTGTGAAGTCCAACCCAATGAAATAGCTATTGATCTTGGTGTACCAAGCATGAGGTGCTTTATTCAACCCATACAGTGCTCTCTTGAGTCTGAACACATGCGACCCCTTGTCAAAGGCCTCAAAACCTTATGGCTGCTCAATGTACATTTCTTAATCAATAAATCCATTGAAAAATGCTGCATTTACATCCATCTGATGTATCTTCCATCCCATCTTTGCTACAACTGGAAGGATAGATCTAATCGATGAGTACCTTGCAATTTATGAAAAATTCTCCTCATAGTCAATCCCCTCTACCTGTGAGAATGCTCAGGCCACAAATCTAGCCTTGTATTTCTCCACACTCCCATCTGCTGCTTGCTTCACCTTGTAGATCCACCTGGATCCAACCACTGACTTTCCCACTGGTCTTGGGACCACTTTCCATGAATTGTTTCTGATAATGGAGTCATACTCCTCAACCATGGCATCAACCTATGTTAGATATTTCACTGCTTCCTCAAAAGATGATGCTTCTGTCACAATACACTCACTCATAAGAGCCATGTTTCTAGTATACCTATCTGGGGATCTTCTCCACCTGCGTTATGATGTAGGTGCACCTACATACTCTGTCGCATCTAGCATCAATCTGTCAGCCTCTCTGGTGTGCTTCTTACCATTTTTGTTGGATGGATCTGCATGAGTTGTTTCTGCCACTCCATGATCCTCTACTTATAGTTACTCCACATCCTGAGGTTCATCCCTTGGAACTAATAGTTCCTCATCTGCATGCAATTCAAGCTCCATCACAAGGGACAATCACATGGATTTCTCCTCATCAAATTTAACATCTCTCCTGACAACTTTCATCCTGTTACCTGACAAATACACTCGATAGTTGTGGGGATTATCAATGTACCCCAAAAATATCCCAACCTCTGCTGTTGGTTCTAGCTTCTTTGTGGCATCTTTGGTCACATGGCAATAGATAGATGAGCCAAAAATTTTAAAATATGAAACATCCGGTTTCTTACCTGAAAAATCCTCCTCTGGTGTACTCATGCCAGGTATCTGATGAGGACTATGGTTATGCACAAATAATGTTGTGTTGCATGCCTTTTCCCATAGATGCAACGATAGGCCCTGATCATGTAACATATCTCGTGCTTCTCCCACAAATTTTTTTTTTTTCTGGGTTATGAGATGCAATCAATTATCTCTGAATTCCTTATTTGGCACAGAAGTTCTTAAATTCATTAGAGATATAATCACCACCATTGTCGCTCCTTAGATCCTTCACCTTCTTCCCTGTATCTTTCTCTACCTGTGCTTTGAACTCACAAAAAATTGAGAACATCTAATATTTCTTCTATAGAAAGAAGATCCAACACTTTCTAGAAAGAAGATCCAACATAATACATGTGCTTTGTTGTGGAAGGTGTAGAGAATGGTCCACACACATCTGAGTGAACTTACTCAAGGGTTGTTGCTGCTCGGTTCTCCTTCTCATGAAAAGTGTATTTAGTACATTTCCCCACGGTACATCCCTTGCATGTGTCTATTTGCGCAAGGGTACCCTTTGGAAGACCTGTAGAAATCTGTTGCATGATCCTTAAAGCACTGTGGTGTAGATGGCCTAATATCCTGTGCCACAAATCACCTGTATCCCAGCTCACCATCTTCCTTGCTTTACTTCTCAATGTTGCGCAACCATATACATCAAGTTTGTAGAGGTTCTTCACATGAAAACCAATATTCTTTATCTGTCATGTGGCTTTGTGACAAAGGAATGCCTTTCCTTCACTTAAAACCACATCATATCCAATATCCTCCAACACAACAACTGAAACTAAATTATTTTTCAAGCCTGGTACATGCATGCCATCTTTTAATATGAAAGGTTTACTTCACTATCTCTGGAAAGTAACTATACTAATCCTAGTAGTGCTATACCTCCTGTTGTCACCCATCTCGATGTGCATTTGAAGATCCTTCTCCTCCAAGCTACTAAAGAGTTATTTGTTTCCCATCATGTGGAAATATGCTCCAGTATCAAAGTACCACATACATCCCATCACAGCTGATGCCATGCATGCGATGAGAGAGAATTCCCACTCAAACTATGAGGCCAAAGCTTCACCTGCTGCAGATCCCAGAGCCTTCTTGTTGTTCTTCTTCTTTTGTGGATGATTTGTGGCATAATGTCCATGATCATGATAATGAAAAAAATTCACCTTTGACATGTCACGCTTCTTGCCTTCTTTATCGGTCTTAGATTTGGATAGGACTTCTTCCCCTTCCCCTTATTTTACTTACTAGCCAAGGCATAATTTTCCTCGTCATCAGTCTTGGATGAGGATCCATCCCTGGTATTCCGCCGAAACTCTTATTGTACAAAATATGACCATAGTCACTCCCAATCTGGTAACTTGTCCCTCCCGTTCACAGAGTCATGGTAACTATGCCATCTCTTGGGAAGGCCTAAAATTGCTAGGCTCACCAAGTCATCATCAACTACAGTAATCCAAACACTTCCAAGCTCATCTCGACATTGAGTGAACTTGGTCAAGTATTTCTGGATTGTGTCGCCCTTCTCCATTTTTATTTTCTTGAGCTTGTCCTTGAGTGCCAATTTTCTGTGGTCACTGTTGGTTTGAAACAAATATGTCAAGACCTTTCACATAAAATATGGAGTTTCCCTACCATGAAGACTCAAGAAAATATGATCTCGAACTCCCTCTAATAATATCCTCCTCGCCTTTGCTACCTTCTTTTTCCATGCATCAAGAAGTTGGGAATCTGAAGCTGCGGGCTTGGGAATATCATTATCTGTGAATTACTTCAACCCATTGTCCTCCAACACTGCCTCCATCATGTCCTTCCATGCAATATAATTCGAACTTCCCTCGAGTGCGTATTCGAGTCTCAAGCCATTGAAAGACATATTAATCCGCTTCTAGCTCCAAAGAAAGTATCTGCAAATTTGAATATTGTTCAACACAAAATCAATTTGTTCTCCACTATTGTCATTCCTGGCACTCTGATACCATGTAGAAATTACACCAATGGATTCAATCCGATCATGCAACGTACTAAAACAAGATATTGAATCCTTCTACAATATTTGTGGAATATAAATCACGATCGCTCAATCACATGCAAGTAAGAGAAATAATTAAATCAATCATGCAACACAATATTTTCCTGGGGAAATCAATTGCTCAAAAAACATCCATATTTATTGTATAATCAACTAAGGAATCATGAAACAATACAATTCATGTGTGCTCACCACAACCTCATACACTCTACCAATGTTCTCACACTGATCTAGGAAAAATTGGACCAACACATAGCCAATTTCCTTCCCACCTTCAGCCTACCTTGTTCACACAATCCCTAGGAAAAATATTTCCTATTAAATATGAATTCCAACCTTCCTTGACTATGCAGTCCATCATGGGTTTCCTGTGGCTTTATAACTGCACCTGGGCAGTTTTCTAAACATACAACTGATAGTTTACTTGTCTTTAACCTTTGTCTAAACGGGGTCTCCATCATAATTGACATACATGCAACTATTAATAGTGAATCACCAATTACTTGGTAGATCACTACTTGTGAATTAAATCTATTTTAATTCACTTGATCTCTCACTAGCTCATCAAACAGTTAGAACTAGTTAAACTGATTTTAACTCAATTAATGTGATTTAACTGATCCCACTCACACCACACTAGTGCTACAACTACAAAGGAACCCTGTTAATAATATAATCACTCTACATGCCTATCCTTTGACCCTAAACTCAAAATTCTTGAGCTAACTAAATCTATCACACTTATTTGACTATTACAAGTTGTTATGAGATAATATTACAATTAATTTTCCAATTTATTTAAAAATTGGTTGCACGCCTTCTCACTAATGTGTCACTAGAATCCCTCATTCATGTGTGACCTGAGATCCCACACTAGTGTGTGTGCATTTTCTTGTTTAATTTCACCATTTTAGACCTCAAAATCCCCCTAATGCCAATATGTAATCATCAAAATTAATTACAAGAAAAATAATGATCCAATCCGGATCACATGTTAACAAAAGAAGAGAAAATGAAAATACAATTTGCATCTGCAAAAATGAATTAGGAAATAAGGGAAAAACTATATGAAATGACATAAGTAGTACATAAGTTTTTATGATCTTGCTTCATAATCATTAGATAAATTGAAATTATTAGTAGATTTGTTTCTCTCAATGTGGAGGAAACATAGTTAATTTAGAGCACGGGTATGGATTTAGACGACCATGAAAATAACCTTGTTTATCGATAATATTATGATATGAAAAATTTATGATACTTTTAGAAAGTGAAGAGCATAATACATATTATCAAGGGTCTTGGAATAAGACCTAAAACTATTTATGATTTGCTAAGATCTCATGATCCTTGGATATAAGGAAATATATTAACAACCCAAACTCAAAAGTGAAATTCTACCTTCTTATAAATCACCAATAATTTTTTTATATGGCATATTTTTTATTAAATAATATTAACAAAATAATATCTTATTAACTAATTAATAAACAAATTTTTTAAAAAATATTTCTCCATGACATTTTTCACTTAAAATTAAAAAATGTGTAGTCTCACAATATTTTAATGTCTTTGAATCTACCTAAAATATAAAAAATGTAATATTAAACTCATGAGGTGTAGACCGATTGGTTTGCATGGGTTTTAGTCCCAATCGGGTCTCAAGTTCAAACTGCATGGGGAGGGGTTTAGGATGGAAGCCACTTTGGGGGAATCAAGCTATCCTAAGGGGCGTCTAATATCGACCAATATTTTCACAATCATGGTGAAAGTATTTGACTCTGTGTTGATCATTATTCTTCCATCCTCGACCAAAGTTCTCACAATCATGGTGAAAACCTCCCGCTATGGTTTCATCACACAATCCTAATGATAGTATCCCACTATAAGTTGATGATTCTTCTTCTATCCAATAAGTGGATTAGCCTTGGACTAAGCTCAACTTCATAATAATAATAATAATAATTATTCCATAAAAATACTTAGAAATGAAATATTTGAATTAACACATAAACAATGTTCTGCAAAGTTATTTTCACAATATATATTTTAATCTCTTTAGAATTTTATATAATTATAACAATTAATTATTTTACATTTTATATGCTCTCTTTGTATATCTATTGAATTTTTTGATAATGGGTAAAGTGGCTACACTCAAAATATTACATGTTTCAAATTTCAATATAATTTAATAACTAAATAATAACTCTATGTGCTTAAATATTTAATTTATTACTATTTTTGCCATAAAGAGTATATATTTTATATATAAATCATGCCTGCTGGCGAGCAAAATGAGGGATTTTTACAATAAAATTCTCTATCTTTCCTTGACTACAGATGATACATTTAGGGCAACTCTTATTCAAGTTTTTTTCCAGCCTTCCCACAGTCAAAATTCACTATCTACTTACTACTATAAACATTACAAAAATGGAATAATAGGTATATACATTTATATTTTGACATATAACAAAATTAATAGGAGCAGAAGGGGTGCCTATTCCTCCATTGGGGATGGAGTGTTGAGGTCCAATGGCTTTGGCTCCTCATTCTCCTTCTTGTAATTGTTAGCTAGCTTGAGCTTTAGTCCATCAATCTCCTGCCTGAGGGATTCAACTTCATCCTCCAACCTTAAAATTCTCTATTTTTTCTCCAGTTGTTGCTCTTCCATCTCAATAGCATCCTTATGGTGTTGATGCACACACATTTGCAGAATATCTATACCAATGATAAATTCACCATGCTCCAGAGCACATACCTCACAATTTATCTTGTTGTTGCCACTTCCCTGAGCCCAATTTGCACTAGCACTCCCTAACTTGGGTTTGTGGACACCTCAGCAACTCATGCCAGTGATCTCAATGACAAATCTTCCTTGCCCACCCATATTGATAGACACGAGGTCATCCTTGTGGATCTAAACAAACACACGATGACAGACAGAGTCAGGATGCCCACCAGACCCAAAAAACTAGAAGCAGAACAAATACACACCCAAGCCTATACTCAAAGCCTGCCAGGAAACTACCATCCCTGAAGACAGGTAATTTATTTGACCTTGAAGACCAATTCCCCTATTCATTTTCCAAACCGGCTAAACTTAGAGCCCACTGAGCAGAACAATGAGCCACTAGAGCACTTCTCGTAGAAAAAAAGACCCACCAACATCCCAGACTGGCAGAGTGTTGCCACGGAACTTAAACGCCAACCTCAACCACAAGAAAAAAGATGAGGTTTCCTTAGCCACCCTTGCCAGAGGCTTCATGATTCTATACAAACCGTTATTCCTTTTATATCCTACAATAGTATGCCAACATAAGTAGAACGATGTCACAGTACCATATTTGTTTGCATTCAAAAGCTGATCCATAATTCCAATGCCCTTCTCTGCTTCTCATAAATCCTTATCCAACTTCTTCCCACACTCAACCTTCATCTTCTAGAGCCTGGGGATTAAATGCATACCCCACGAACTCACCATTTCCACAATTCAAGTACAACATTTATGGTGTCTGCAAGTGAGGTTGAAGCAGGATATCTGTAAACACACACCGAAGAAGCAACAAGTACCAGGTGGAGGGAGATCATGGTGAATGATACCACGCTCCAGTGTGATCACACTATATGGATTTGCATGGGTGGTTTGAACCAACAGAGGGAAGTAAATTCTGATTAGACTAAGGGTGATGATTAAATCAAGAGGCATGTAGAGATGTGGCCACATATTGGAGGGTGGTAGGATGTAAAAATTAGGCATTCTGGAAGGGATAAGGGGAAGGAGGAGGGCGGGGGGGGATAAGGGAGCAAGCAATGGGAGAGGTGTAAGTGGGGGGGTTAACAATGAGGCCAAGGGTGAGAGGGGGGGGGGGTAAACCACCAAGGATGGGGGGAGGAATATAGGGGATGGAAAGAAAGGAGGTGGTTCAACAGAATGAGGAGGAAATGGGATTAATAGTAAATCTTCCCATCTACAATCTTCCCTTCTAGGATTAATAGGAAATCCTCCCATCTGCAATCTTTCCTTTTGGGATTTATAAGAAATCTTTCCATCAGCAATCTTCCCTTCTGGGATTAATAAGAAATCTTCCCAAGATTTCCAAGTTGCAAGTCTTATTCCCATCTGCTTGGTCAAATAGTAACTCCAATTTAGGTTTCTTAGTCATGCTTATGCTATAGATAGGTTGTCTTCAATGCCATTCACCACAATTTCTTATTCTTTGATCCTACAAGCCAAGTTGGCTTGTTTTTCAGCCTCTTTTTTTTTTTCCTCCAAGTATATGGTAGAAAGTTACTTTGTCAAAGAGAGGGGTCAATCCTTGGGCCCTCTTTATGAATTGATTAAGAATAATGTTTTGACCAGGGATATTATTCATCATATTATTTACCATTATCATGGAATCTCCAAGAATTTGGAGCTCCTTAATGCCTTTTTTGATGGCCAGATTCATTCAAAGGAGTAACACATAGGACTCAGCTTGATTGTTTGTTCTCCTTCCTAGAATCCAAGCATAATTATCTTTGATGTTTCAATCGGGATTTATGAGAATCCCTCCCCCTCCTGCCACCCCAGGATCTCCTTTTGAAGCCCCATCAAATTGCAGAGTCTAGATCCTCGATGTTCTTAGTCAATCCTCCAATTATTCAGATGAAAATCTGAGAATCTAGTGAGCACAAGGCGAAGACTCTTTTGTTCTGATCTTTAGTTCAAGAGGATTGACCCAAGTTCTCATCCAAGTTGATTCATTTCGATCTAAAGAGGGGTATTTCTCTAGCCTATGCATCTCCATGCATTGCATGAGGGATTTTAAGGCCCCCACATTGGATGAAGATCTGACCATATGGAAGATTTCCTTGTTCCTCATCAGCCAGATTTTCAACCATATATACTTTGGGAGAGCCATCCATATATTTTTAAAGGTTGCTTTGGCCTGAAGGGAGCTCGAGTAAGTGTTATCACTGGAAAATCAAACGAGAAAAGATGACATTATTTAATGTTAGGTAGTAGGATTTACAGGGCCGAGATACATTAGAGAATATAAAGTATTTAAAAATATCTAAGGTCTCAAAGGAAAAATCAAATTGCACACAGAAAGAACCAGTCAAATGCACCTTTGCACATAGAATTCTTTGATAAGCACGCCTTTTCGCGACTTTTCCTCAAAAATCCGCGCGGTCCTGAGAGTGGCGGGAGTCACTTTCTGGGACCACAAGGCACACTACAAGAAATTGATCTGACACTTGAGGCCGCCTCAGGACAACCGCACTAGCCTCCTTAGAACCTCAAAGGAGAACAATGGAATAAATGTGGCACACAATGGAATCACCCTGCTCTCTTGGGTCACCATCCACAATGTACCAAGAGAGGGAAGGAGGATTTGAATTCTATTATAAAAGGCCACCAAGAGATGAAAAATATGAGAGCACATTGTTATGCGAGCGAGAATTTCCCTAAGAAATACCGACAGTGTGTGATTCAGAGCAAAGATAGATGGGACTCAGTTGTTGGCCATCCAACAACTCCGGTCCACCATAGTAGAGAGAGGGAGACTTTGCGCCAAGGCAGCTCAGAAGTAAAGACATCCTTGCATCGTGACTTGGAGCTCCATAGTTCCAAGGGCCCCTTGGTAAGTGGGTAAAAGTTTCATCCTCATTTCCTACCAGCATTCATTAAGAGGGGATGTAAGTGCTGCCGTTTGGATTATTGAAGTTTTTTTACTCTATTTAGAGCTTTTGAGTTATTTTTTTTAGTTTTAGTTTAGTTTTTATGTTTGAATATGCATTCTATTTCTTTGTCTAGTATGTGTATGTTTTAGCATGTTTCACTAACTTTCTTGACTCCATCTATTTTCTGCCTATGACAGCTAAATTAAGAGGGAAAAAACACCCCTCTTAAGCAAGTGTGATTTGGTACATTCGCGCGCCAAACACACCAACACAGGATTGGCGACTCCACTAACTTTTATTTCCAAGTTTATGTGGTTGTGCCATTTTGCAAAGACCTGAGTCTTTGCTGTGGAGTGGGGTTGGAATTGCCCCCTTTCTCTCCTTCACTGCCTGGTTAATCCCAAGTGACAGGTTGAAGCTGAAGAGCTCCCAAAAATTTACATTGCAGGAATTTTCATGCCTTTCTTCCAGACAGGCGCACGCCAGTGCACACATTCATAGGTGACCTTCTCGTAGAAATCACGCCTGTTTCATCCTTTTGCGTACGGAAACCAGAAGTAGAATTTTTCCTACTATTTCCATATTTTTCTTACTTGTAAAGGTGACTGGCAGCCCATAATACATCTGCCAGCACTGGTTGAGGTGCCCCGCAACTTGCTAAAGCTCACTCTTAGTTGCTTTTAGTAGTTTTGGTGTTGGTTTTATTTCAAGTTGATTTTCACAAAGTTAACACATAGTTTAAGTAGGAGGAAAATTAACTTGTTTTCTGGAATAATTTATGTTTTGTGAATTTAGGTACCAAAACACCTAGGTAATTAGCCAAAGTAAGTGGCCCAAGTCCACACATGCTTAGCTAGTCCATTTTTCTAGTTTAAAAGTCATTAGTTTAGTTCAATTTTTGCACTAGGATTTCGAGACTAGGATCGAATTGTCGATAGAAGATCAAGTAATATTTGCTTCCTTTGCACCCTCCAGTGATCCTAGGCAAGCATATGAACACTCTCTATTCACAACGCGCCATCTCCCTATAGTTGATAATTTATATTAACTAGGAAAAATTGAGCACATGTTTTTCTTTTGAGTAAAGAACAATAGAACATAGTTTAAATAAGGGATTTTGAAAAGGATCATCGCATATCCTCATGTTCAAATTATGTTCTTGTTAAAAAAAATTTCACACACATCCACACCTGAAGTGAAGTAAAGACACCTAAAACTAACTTAACAAAAATCACTGAATTCTCCCTACAAGGGCCACAAAAGAATTTATAGTCTAAGTTAGGACCAGAGGGGTAGGCATCCAATAAGCCACCTTGGTCATTCTTCATCTTGAAACATAGAAATTGATTATTTAGGGAGCTTTCAAATCCACCTATTAGCCCACGAAAAAGAAAATGTGAGCACGAGAGAGACCCGATTCAGAGGGGGTTAGGCTTAGGTGGAGTGCGTGTAGGATCAGTTGGGGCTACCTGACCTGGATGATACTCGGTACTGTTAGCTGAACTACCAAAAATCCCAAGCCTCAAATGATCACGTGGAACAGTGGTACTTAGTGGCCAAAATTAGGGCATCCTTTCCCTATAGGTGACGGTGTAGGAGAGCACTAGATCCTCTACCCTTACCTTGGTGGATTTTCTTCAGTTGACTGGGGGTGTCGCCAGTTCGTTTGGGACGTTGTGCCAGCATTCACAAGATATATTCTCAAGGCCCAATTACATTTGAGTGTGTGAGGATGATTAGGTCTTCTAGGATTTGAGTATCATACGCAAATAACAAAAAACATACTTTTTGAATGACTAATCACATAGGATTAATCTAAAGGGAAAATTTATTTTATTTTTGATTTGTTTTATGTATGCGAATTTTTTTTTTCTTTGATTATAATCTTTATCCTCTCATATGTTTCCAAAGCCATACCTAGTCAATTCCAGAATGGACCCAACAGGACCTTGTCGATCTAGACGTCTTTTGGACCTCCCCCCATTACCGGGAGGGGTTTCAGGTCTTTCACCATTTAGGCATCAAAGACGGAAAACTGCCACCCTTATTGGTTCATCTTTTATCGGGGCATCGAACCCTAGTCGGTCTCCCAATGCCACACAGGTGAACACCCCCACAAGGTCACCACACACCACTCAATCCCACAACCCCTAGCGGGTAGAGGAGTGCTACCCATTCTGGAAGCCAGGTGAATGCACAATAGGGTACATTGCAAAAAAACCCTATTCCTAACCATAACATTGTGTTTTCACAAGTCGCAATGGCTACAACCTCACAGTCACCTTTTCTAGATTCATTAAATCTACCAGATTTAACCATGTTGACAAACAAACCCATTGCACACAACTCCATATGGCCTCCCATGCCCACAAATCTCCTTTTAGACATTCCAAAGTTTGAAGGAAAGCAAGCGAAAGACCTAGGGAATCATGTTATGACTTTCCACCTGTGGTGTTCGTTAAACAACATCGTTGATGATACTATTCGACTAAGACTATTTCAACGCACTCTAACCAGAGTAGCAGCAAAATGGTATGTGGAGCAACCCTCTGCTACACATGGAACCTTTAGCACCCTCGCCACTGCATTCCTGACCTATTTTCAGTTACCCATCCACCACGATTCCGGAATGGAGTTACTAACCGACTTTAGGCAAACCTCTGCCGTCCATATCTCAGACCATCTCCATGAATGGTGGCAGCATCGTAGTTTGTGAAAAGCCAAACTTAACGATCGAGTTTTGTTATACATGTTCCTGAAAACTCTCACCACAGAGATTTCAAAAGATGTGGCACAACAAAAGCCCATATCTGAAGAGGATGCCATCAATAAGGCCCAACAACTCGAGTTGATCTATACGCAGTCAGGGTATATTTACAATATCCTGCCAAATTCCCTGCACCTACAAACTTACAAAGAGTTTCCAGGCGCGTCGAACTCTGTAGATGGTTTAACTGGGTCATTGACCCAAAATCACCTAAGCAGCAACATTCAACACCCTGGTTACACGTATGATTCTACCTAGAACATACCACAACCCGGCTACCAAAGTCATCAGATGCCTCCAAAAAATTTGACCAATAGGGTGTCATCATATCACCATCAGCATGGAGGACCCTATCCTCTGGCTCAGGGGACCTAGTACGCAGATAGACATGCTGATGGAAGAGCTCCCCCCCAATATCCATTTACAACTAGGGTCCACAATATGTCAGGTCAGCAAAAAGCTGCCCATCAGGAAATAATTCTGAGGCAAAATTTGTGCAACCCTTCAAAAAACCAACCTCGCCAACGATATAACCAAGAAGGCAAGTATCCTCCCTAACGATTGAAAAAAGGAAAAAAAATCCTAAAGAAGTCACCGCACGAGGGCAACAATCAACAATACACCCTCCCATGATCTCTCGGTGGAAACCAACTCAACCGAAATCAAAACAG
The DNA here is from genome assembly GCA_034641835.2 of Pinus albicaulis. Lineage (NCBI taxonomy): Eukaryota > Viridiplantae > Streptophyta > Pinopsida > Pinales > Pinaceae > Pinus > Pinus albicaulis. The sequence continues at coordinate 830,217,486 of CM076571.1, forward strand.
ATGCAAGCAATAGAGCGAGAACAATGGCCAATTCACGTTCGACCACTCTTTGTTCGTCTGTGGTGAGTACGGCCATTACATGACCCTTTGTCCCAACCTCCCCAAGGGCGAAGAAGCTACGGAGTAATTGTGGATAGGGGGACCCTCACAGTCATCTCGCAGGTCATGCGAGGCCTTCCCCATCAAGGGACGGTTAACAACTTAATGAACTCACGACGATTCCAAAAAAACGACCACGAAATCTACATGATTGGCGAAGAAATGTTTTTTCAGACACAAAATCGAAATTATGACACCCCATTAGACACCAATGTGTCAGGGGCTAGTACCAGTGCACCAACAATACCTTTGACCATATCAAATATGCCTATTGAACCTTTGCAAAATATGGCTAAAGGACCAACTAGGCGAGCATGAAACTATGCCAAAGCAGCCCATAACTATAGCATTGTGGATGATCTAGTTCAATCTCCTTCCGCTATGTCATCTTTGGAGGTATTATAGTCGTGCCCAAAGCAACAGAAAGCCTTAATTTCTACATTAGGCACCATCGACCCTGCCGATTCACGCCTAATGGATTTTGATTTGGATAAAGCCACCCCTAGGCTTCCTTCAATCGTCCCATTTCATATACCAGTATCGGTCCAAAACATAAACATTCACCAGTGTATCATCGACGAAGGTGCATCCACATGCACCATGTCGAAGAACGTTTGGCAAAAGCTAGGGTCTCTCGAACTAAAGCCATCAGACATCACACTTAGAGCATAATATGGTCACCCTTCAGTCCCCGTCGGTTTCTTCCAAAATGTCCCAGTCTGCTTAGCCAGAAATACGGTCCTTATAGAAATTGAAGTCTTGGATGCCCAATTGGACTACAATAGACTCCTTGGGCAGAGTTATATGTATGCCATGTCATCCATAACCTCCTCCATATTTCGAATTATGATGTTCCCCCATGAGGACCGCATCGTTACTATTGACCAATTGACACATAGCAAAAAATGACCCCTAACAAATATCGATGTCATTCTACCCTACATAGACACATCTGCGGATGTGCTTTCACTCAACCAAGAATATGGCCTCAGGCATTTCAAACCATCGTCCATCCTAGGATCATTCATAGGTGATCTCCTTGTTATCCCAAAGCCATCATCTAGCATTACAGAGGCCCCGGTTTCCATGATTTTCACATTAAGCACCTAAGCTAGTCAAGACATGGAGACAAGCAGTAATGACACCGAGTCCTCGGCCACGATAGACTTTCTAGTCTATGCCTTCTCCTAACCCCTTTCCTCTACCCCCCAACTAGTTTCGTATCCCAGCAGGTTTTGGCAACAATGGTGTTACCAAACATCACCGCTACGATGTTAGATTCTCGCGATCCCAAGGAGGCCCCACCCATTTAGGAAACTATTGAAAACATCCCTGCAAAGGAAATTCCCATCGCAAGACTGATGATTATGGCTAAGAAAACCGAGAGAAGAGGAAAGAAGGTGGAGATTCCCACCAACCAACGGGAATCACCAAGCTATGCCATATGTGACGTAGTAGGCCACCCTACCTACATCTGCCCAGAGTTGGAAAAATTAAAACCTCTCCTTATCTCTACAGTAGACATCGCAACACCGTGTTCCCATAAAAAGGAACTCGCCACCAAAAGTTAAGGCAAAGCATTGCGTACCAACCACGCATGCGCTATCTGCAACAATTATGGAAACTATACCCATCATTTCCCATAAACCTCGCGATATAGGTATGCCTTACACGCCATCGAGCGGTCCTACCAAGAGGATCCTTCCACCCAGCCATCTGGAGATGAACCTCACACCATCCTTTACCTAAACGAGGACAGACAATCGCCTGAAAGACTCCCATTCATATTCCCTCCCCCTGCCATACGCTGCATGCTGAATGCGCAGCCTTGAAACTCATCCACAGATGGTATCCTATAGAGCACGTTTATTATGTTGGTTTGTGGGCAGTGCAGTTCACATGCCCTTTATGTGTCGACAACCGCATTTTAGAAAATTGCCACTATATCCCCCGGTTCCGCTTAGAACTGGCTAGTTTGCTCTCAGCCATAGTTCGCCTTTCCCATCAAGATGGCACAAACTCAGAATCTACAAACAACACGACAACCCAAGATGATATGATGAGTAGATCCATCCTTTTCCTATCAGTTGAAAATCGACCAATCATGGAACCCTTAGCTACCCCCAACTGATCTCTTCAAATAAGACCAACATGTGCGTTATGTAAAACACCCAATCATGTGGTCGCCACCTGCCCTGACTTAGAAGTGCTACGTCATTGGTACCCCATCACGCCACCAACTAAGCACGATGGGCACCCCATATCTAGGTTATTTTGCCTAATATGTCAAGGAAATCACTGTGGACAATGTTGTACCTATATCCTGCAAGTTCATCCTCTAATTGATATGAAACATACATTAGAGAAGAAACAAGACGATCTCCTCAAACGGTATAGAAATTATATCGCCCCCAGACCAGCAACCTTGCACCCGCATCGGTGTGATGGGAAAATTGGGACGACGCACCAACCAAGCATGACCCAGGTAAAACCTAGGATAACATGCGGACTATGTGACTTGATTAGCCACTAGGTCAATCAATGCAAAGAACTGAAGCACCTCACAAACAGTTTTCACACAGTCTCTCCTTTCTCATAGAAACTTCTCTCTAACCAAGAGAAGACCACACGTACTTATTGCCGTATTTGTTCACACTTTCATCATACAATTAAATGTGAGAATCTCCCCAAGATAAGAGTGACAAGAGAAGCATTATGTCTACACTCCCCAAAAGAGATAGACACACCCAAGCCAATGACATGGAAATGGAAGCAGAAGACCTCATCTTCTACAACAAATCCTTTCCAAGTGTCCAGATCTGGGACAAAGAGTAGCGTTGATTCCCACACAATCTACTCAGTTGGCACACTGGTACCATGCACCATCTGCACTAGCCATAACGACGAACTAGAGGCATGCTCGCTAATGGAAACATTTAGGCACCTCTAAACCCGACAAAGTTTCCACTGACAGGGAATTGACCATCCTAACAGGGAACCAAACCTTGCGCTCTCGCAAACTCCCATCACAGAGATTCTCCCCCCACCAAATGTCGATGACATGATACACCATATACGATTCGTATTATCATGTAGAACCAGGACTCGGGCCTCCCACACGACTTGGATTCCCGACCGTGTTCCCGTCGTAGAAAACCAGGGTACCCTACACTTTTGCATCGATTTCTGCGAGATCCTAAATTTGTATGGCGCCATAGAAATCCTCGATGATACCCAACCTCTAGAACAACATATATTACAACTAGAGCTCATCGAAAAAATCCGACGACAATTGCAGCAACACAATGAGGTCCACAAGAAATGGGTAAAAGCATTGTTTGAATGCCACATCAAACCTTGTTCATTCACCGAGGCAGAACTAGTCCTACACTACGATGTCGCAAAAGAAGCCCTAGGGCCAGGAAAGTTCGAAACCTTGTGTAAAGGACCCTACATCATAAAAAATTGGCTCCTCAAGGGGGCATACATCTTGACTGAATTGGACGGGACATGCCTCAGCAACCCCGTCAACGACCTTTACCTCAATAAATTCTACCCATAAGGGTCGAGAAGGCCCTACCCTAGAGTCAATGTAAACAAACCCAACCACTGTAAATTTTTTACCAAAAGACTTGTTACAAAACGCGCTCGAGTGTCAAAATGGATTACCAACCCGACCCTTACTTCAGATTTGTTGAAGGAGCATCAAGATGGTCTCAAAGCTTAGCAGCGGCCACTTGGGTCATCTATCACCCTAACCAATCACCACTATACACCAATGGTGTGTGCATCGGTTCAACAACAAACAATTAGGAAGAATATGACGCTGTGATCGGACTTATGTGCGATACCCTCCATCAGGGCATACGCCATATGCGTATCTACCTTGTTTCCCAGTTAGTAGTGTCGCAGTTAAACCAAGAATTTGAGACAAGAGACCCACATTTGTTTAGAAAATACTTGCATGAAAAAATATTAAGTAGACAATTTGACTACATTACATTCACACATGTGCCAAGAAGTCAAAACCAAACAGATGATCACATAGCTAATAATATTCTAAACTAGAATGCATCTCTGATAAACCATCATACATAAAAAAAAACATAGAAAAATAAAGATATCCATCAGCATAACATAATCCATAAGCAAAAATAGGGGGCACACCATGTAGAGCCGCAAAAAATATCTCTCGCATATATATATATATATATATATATATATATATATATGTATGTATGTATGTGTCTAAGTACAAAAAATAGTGTCTCTGATGCACCGGTTAGCCCAAAAGATACAAATATACAAGTCGAAAAAAATAGGGGAAGCATCCTCATAATGAGTGCTTTCCCCATGTACAAAAAATACTCTAGGGTGGTGCTCTCTCAGGTGGGGCACCTGGACCCACTACCACTCTTGGTACCACTATTGGAGTTGCCGTAAATACTGAGACTGCCACCCGACGTAAAACTGGCCAATAGCCCCTCTCCTGGGCCATCAAGGTCTCCAGCCATACTTCCTCAAGGTCATCCAAAAAGCCTTGAGTAGGCATCCCCTGGGTCAAGCGGTCCACTCAATCCCAAGCATCCACTAGAACTGCCACTCGCTTGGTCAGCTCAGCAACACCAGCCTCTTTCGCATCTGCATGAGCTCGCTCAGTAGTAGTATCGGTGGCGGCCGAGCTGCTTCCCTCCCTTGAAGGGCCAGCCTCACCACCCAGTGCTCCACCTAGAGACTGGGAAGGAGCTCCTCACTTCCCTCCGAGAGCTCCTCGCGGTCTTCGAATCGGTTGGTGCCCAAAAAATCGAGCCATAGGACGACCAACCTCGCCAACATCTGCAAGAGTAACCAAAACTATGTTAGTGTCATCATAATACACATATAAACATAAATAATCAAATACATGCAGAAAACACAAAGACGTACATGCTGGCCTCCAAGCGTATCCAGCAGGGAGACCCATCTCTGGATCTCCCCAGAAATCCATCCCTGCATAAGGGAATGGAAGGAACATCTGAGGGTTGGCCTCAAACCAAGCCTTAGTGGTGGCGTTCCAATAACGCCCCACCCTCCCACCACCTCCTCGTGGCATCATAGGAGTCCACCTCCTCATGCGAGTTTCCTCTAGCCCCCCAGCAGGGACCGCCACCACAGGCCTTGAAATCAACACCCACTCATACATAATGTGTAATATTCTCAAATTTTCACATGATATTTGGAATATTAGAGTTCTTGATTTTCTTAATTAATTAAGTAAATAAAAGGGCGGAGGGACCCACAAACCTCAAAGATGAATAAAATCCACTTTTAATGTGTGTATGAGGATATTATAGATGTAGATCTAAAATCATGTAGTAGTGGAGCAGCTCCATTAACGGAGATCATGCCTCATTTATGAGATAGATTATGGAGGATGAAACATTCAAATAAGATCCTGGATCTGAAATGTAAAATCATGAGGATATTTGAGATGGTCAACTGAGATCATAGTGCATTCAAAGAAGATCATAAAGCACTTATGATAAGTTAGTGGAGGAAGTGATGCATTTAATGCACACATGATGGAGAGGGTGATCATCCCATGTGAACATGATGGAGGACATGGAGAAACAATGCAGTCAACCATGGAGACTTATGTCCACATGTACAATGCAGTTTTGGAGTGGGCCTAGGCTATGGAAGGCTCATGTCTATCTAATGAAGGTGAAGGCACAATAGAAGATTGATTTGAATTTTTCATTTCTTGATCTGTTTAGATCTAGATTTGTCTTAGGACATATCTATGCATTCTTGAGCTGTTTAGCTAAGTTTGTAGCGCTGTTTAGCACAGGGTTCTCGAGCGGGAATCCCACCTCTTCCCTTGAGTGATCTCTAAGGAAGGGGGTTGTACTACATTCCTTATCAGGCATTGGTTCCATCTTCAGGAGGCTGTTTCTAGCATTTAGCTAGGAAAATAGTGGAGGATTCATCCTACCACTTTTTTCTTCACATACAGTCTTCCAGGAGCATAAAATCTATATCCAACATTCAAGCGATTGGGTTTTACCTCCATGCAGCAATAATCCCTTCAAGGATTGCGCAGTCCAGTCCTGTAGATCTATTGGAGGAAGGAAGTTTCCAGTATTTCAACTGGAAATCCTGTGAGGGATCATCTCTTCACATAAGATCTATTGTTTATATCACTCAGGAGATGATTTGACATATCTAGCAACAGGCTATTGAGCCTCCCTCTCTGACAGCGCAGTTTTATGAAGTTGTTGTTCATCCAACAACTATTTTCAGTGGAGGAGATTGGAGGAGCTAGATCTTGAGCTTTTAGCCCAAGGATCTAGAGAAGGGATCAACCCTTCTTGCATAGATCTGATTGTGCATCATTGAAACTATCATATCATCAGATTATGCAGTAGAGCTACAAACCCAACAGCTTATATGTGCAAGCCCTAAGAGGGTGGTTTTATTAGATTGACAAATCTGAGAAACCCCTTCTGGGTTATCTTGGGTATCCATCATAGAGCCCGGATCTCTGTTTTCAGCATCATCCGAGCTCCCATACTGCCTAGATATGACTTTCTATCTTTCTGGCAGTGGCAGTCCCAATAGTTGCAGTAGGGACAACACAATTTACCTTCCAGCAGTTCAGCAGTTACGAAGTCCCTCTTGTGGGATCATTGTAGGTTCATTCTAAGCCATCCCTTTGCTTGAGTGTCTAATATTTTGAGCACTATTGTACTTTATTTTTCACCTTCCATATAATAAAATGGCTTAACTATTTCTGTGCATTCTGATGTGTATATAGATTTATTATTTACTATGCTGCAGTTCTTATATTGTGTTTTAGTATTACTGCATTCTCCCTTTTGGGATATTACAGTGGTATCATAGCATGATCTTTGGCTCAACTTGTGGACACTTCATCTTTTGCATCAAAAGAAGAAGCAGATAGATGAGATCTATCATGAAGGAGGATTGTAGTTTTTCCACTCCTCTCTTTAGATCCATGCAAGATCTCTCCAAAGAGGTCAATCAAACCAAGAGGGAAAGGCAAAAGGAGGATCCAAGAAGAATATTTGATGAGAAAGGTCCAAGCACTTCCTATCAACAAAAAAGAAAAACGAAGAATCATAGATCTCCTTATAGATCTACTATGCCCACTTCCTTTGAAGAAGGCGAATGGTATAACAATGAAGAAAGAAGAGAACCTGGGACTCATGAGACTCTCAGTCTGTATATTGAAGAGTACAAAGCATAGTCTATAGCATTCAAAGATAGTCTAACTCTCCAAGAATTCTTCGAACTCAAAGAAGAAAGAAGATCCTATAGCAGCAATAGAAGAAAGCGGCACAATAGATTTTATTTGCCTACATTTGATGGATCTTCCTCAAGCACTGTTAAGGTTTGGACGAAAGAGTTAGATAAATTTTTCATGCTACATCCTGTGGCTGAAAAATAGGTTGTCCAGATTACAACACTTCATCTTTATGGTGAAGGCAATGATTGGTGGTTTGGTCACATGGAGCATGCAAGGGTGACTAAATATTCAGATTTCTTTCACAAGTTGAGGAAGAATTTTGATGTGAGAAAACCAGAGATGTGTTACAAAGAGATATTTCCTAAGGAAACAAAGGAGGATGTCAATATTGTCACTCTGGACAAAGAGTCACTACATTCACCACTAGCTGCAGAAGTACTTGCATTCGGAGAAGAGACACTTACACTTTTGCAAGATAGTCTTGAGCTCTTGACACATAGTGTCCCATGCATGATTCAAGAGATGCATGAAGAAGAGGAGGTAGATTGTAGAGCTGGTACACTTGGAGAAGAGCAACCATCACTCTTACCAGTAGTTGGAGACACCATTGTCCCAGTTGGAGGAACTCTTGTGTCCTTGCAAGAGGTTCCCACACATCAGTTGATCCAAGGTATGCATGCACTTTCATATAATATTTTTTCAGTAGATCTTATTGGAACTTATGGGGACATGCCATCAGGGCCAATGCATAACCAAGGGTTAGAACAAAATTCTGATTTGAAGCAACAACATATCACAGTGCAGAGGACCCTTGATCTAATCAAGGAGAAGATTAAGAGCTATCCCAGTTCATCATTGTTGAACTACTTTCAACCCTTTGACTTGAAGTGTAGAGTTTCAGAAAATGGGATGAGCATGATCCTATGTACAATGACTGGTTATGAGATCAACATTATGACTTTCTTTGAGACAACATATGTATTACCATGCAGATCTACAACGCTGTCACTTAGTAGCAGTGATAATGAAGGGGCCCCATTATTATTGGAGCATTCTGAAGGTAGCTTCACTCAGGAAGAAAGGGAGGTTAAGATGATTAATGGTAGACATCTTGAGATGAGGAATATTTTCTCCTTTCTAGATGACACTTTCTTAATGAGCATCTCACAACTCAAAGAGAAACTTATACTTGCAGCAGATCCAAAACCTCAGTGGTTTTGGAGGGCCATTGATGAGAAGAAGGTCTCATTAAGAGATCTCATTGGAGGTGCACTTCAACATTTCATGGAGTGAAAATTTATTCATTAGTTTGGGAAGGATAGTATTTTACAAAGGGATGATACCATGTTTATGCAAAACATCATTCATGATCCACATGGGGATGAGTGGGTGAGGATGATAAGTAAGGGGTTGCATGACCACTTGTAGATATATGACATGGGCGAGCAAGATTCTTGGATACGTTGGTTGCTCTTGGTTGAGTTTGGTTACTACCCAAAGGCTCCTATTTCTTTGATCCATGCCTTGAAAAACACTCATGAAATGAAGGAGGCATGGCTACGCTGGCTGCTCTTGGGTGAGTATGGTTACCACCCAATAGCTCATATTTTTCTAATTCATGCCTTGTGTATCAATGATAGAGTGCAGAAAAAGAAGGCATGTTCACTTCGGTTGACCATGTAAGAGTTTGGCCATCACATGACATCCCCTATATCTATGTGTTTTAAATTGTGTAAAACTAGGCATGGTACTCCCATGATGTGTATTAATGGTGCTTACTTGTATTGGGCTGATGTGACATTCCACATGTCTATCAGTATTTTTTTACTCCATGATGCACATGAGGAGGAGAGAAGGTAACAAGATCTCTTGTCGCTTTAGTTGCTTTTGGGGGAGTTTGGCTTATCCATCTTGCATGGGGGAGATGGAGGATGGCAGCAAAGGGCCTTACTTCGATGGTTACTGTTGGGAGAATATGGTTTGACATCTTTGTCTACCCATATATCTCTATTTCTTTTGTTGCATAATGTTGGAGTGATGCTCGGATCCAACAAGGCCAACAAGGCTAAGGATCAGGGCATGTCAATGCTCAATCTACTTCATAAAGCATGGGATGAAGAGATGTATTGTGAGATGGAGGTTTTACTTTGTGGAAAGAACCTCTTTATTTTATGTATCTCATGTATTGATGATGATGTTGGACATCATATGTTTGTCACTTGGTACTTCATGGTGGAAGGAGGGCATCTAAATATACAGTTGGAGGTCATTCTATGCATTCTTGAGAGACAAATTTGGAACCAAACATGCATGACACATTGCAGCAAATGGAGGAGGCCATCCTTATGTGGATTCCATTTGGAGGGGAATGGATGTCATTACATATACTTTTGCAGTTGCTTGAGGACATGCAACATTTTTCCGGGGAGGACTGTAATATTCCCAAATTTTCACATGATATTTGGAATATTAGAGTTCTTGATTTTCTTAATTAAGTAAGTAAATAAAAGGGTGGAGGGACCCACAAACCTCAAAGATGAATAAAATCCACTTTTAATGTGTTTATGTGGATATTATATATCTACATCTAAAATCATGGAGTAGTGGAGCAGCTCCATTAATGGAGATCATGTCTTATTTATGAGATAGATTATGGAGGATGAAACAGTCAAATAAGATCATGGATCTTAAATGCAAAATAATGAGGATCTTTGATAAGGTCAACTAAGATCATAGTGCATTAAAATAAGATCATAAAGCATTTATGATAAGTTAGTGGAGGAAGTGATGCATTTAATGCACACATGATGGAGAGGGTGATCATCCCATGTGAACATGATGGAGGACATGGAGAAACAACGCAGTCAACCATGGAGACTTATGTTCACATGTACATCGTAGTTTTGGAGTGGGACCAGGCTATGGAAGGCCCATGTATATATAAGGAAGGTGAAGGCATAATAGAAGGATGATTTTCATTACTCATTTCTTGATCTGTTTAGATCTACATTTGTCTTAGGACATCTCTATGAATTCTTGAGTTGTTTAGCTAAGTTTGTAGTGTTTTTTAGCGCAGCGTGTTCCCGAGCAGGAATACCACCTCTTCCCTTGAGTGATCTCTAAGGAAGGGAGTTGTACTACATTCCTTATCAGGCATTGGTGCCATCTTCAGGAGGTTTTTTTTAGAATTCAGCTAGGAAACCAATGGAGGATTCATCCTACTGCTTTGTTCTTCACATATAGTCTTCCAGGAGCAGTAGATTTATATCTGGCATTCAGGCCATTGGGTTTTACCTCCATGCAACAACAGTCCCTTCAAGGATTGCGCAGTCCAGTCCTGTAGATCTATTGGAGGAAGGAAGTTTCCAGTATTTCAGTTGGAAATCCTATGAGGGATCATATCCTCACATTGGATCTACTATTTCTATCTCTCAGGAGCTGATTTTACATATCTAGCAACAGGCTATCGAGCCTCCCTCTCTGACAGCGCAGTTTTCTGAAGTTGTTGTTCATCCAGCAGCTATTGTCAGTGGAGGAGATTGGAGGAGCTAGATCTTGAGATTTTAGCCCAAGGATCTAGAGAAGGGATCAACCCTTCTTACATAGATCTGATTGTGCATCATTGCAGCCATCATATCATTAGATTATGTAGCAGATATGCAAACCCAACAACTTATATGTGCAAGCCCTAAGAGGGTGGTTTTCTTAGATTGATAGATATAAGAAACCATTTTTGGGTTAACTTGGGTATGCATCATAGAGCCCAAATATCTGTTTTCAGCATCATCGGAGCTCCCATACTACCTAGATCTGACTTTCTATCTTTCTAGCAGTTGCAGTCCCATTAGTTGCAGTAGGGACAACGCAGTTTACCTTCTAGAAGTTCAACAGTTACGAAGTCCCTCTTGTGGGATCATTGTAGGGTCATTCTAAGCCATCCCTTTGGCTTGAGTGTCTCATATTTTGAGCACTGTTGTAATGGTTTTTCACCTCCCATATAATACAATGGCTCAACTATTTCTGTGCATTCTGATGTGTATATATATTTATTGTTTACTTTGCTGCAGTTCTTATATTGTGTTTCAGTATTACTGCATTATCCCTTTTTGGATATTACATAATGCTGCATAAGATGCTGGCATAAGTAAACAAATTTGATCCGTCCTAGACCTTAGAAAGCTGTGCCAACATCCCGTCATAGAAGAAACGAGAAAAGTAAAAAAAGTCACTGACCCTTAGCTGGCGCAGGATATCGATCTGCAGATCCGATGCCCGATGAGGAGTAGACGACTGTGCCAGTCAAACAATGGCCACTAACACACAATGCTCGGCCAAATTTGTCACTGTGGCAATGGCTATGCACCCGTTGACGGGAAAATCTGTCCTGCCAACAGCAGGGGATCTCCCTGGTAAAAGGTCCCAATTAGACCTTGAACCGTTTGGACTAGGGATCCCGTCCGGGGTGTGGGTCTGGCTACCACTGATTTCTCCTTTTCTTTGGGTCTCGCTTAAACTCTATAAAATAGTGGATACACACCTAATCAACTGATACACACCTAATCAACTGATACAAGGCATATGATTGATGCATTAAATGTACATACGACACTATGAGTAGCAAGAGAAAATAATAAAGCATGAAGACCGAAGGAAGTGTTGTTAGCAACACTTCATTAGGTTCATGCCTGTAAGCTGTTCTGACCATGAAAGAAATAGTTCCTCATGGCGAGAACACCCTTCGCTTCCTAAAGGTTTTAAATGATAACACAAACGCAAATAAACAAAGTCATCAAACATTCACTAAGAAAGTGAAATAAACTCAACCACCATTAACATACTCAGCAAACTATTATGTAACTATGATGTGAGTTAAAGATACAGTTGCCTTAATCTAAAGATGTTCAGAAACTGAAAACATAATACTCAACAGTGCTCATACACATGACAACATCAGATCCACAAAGGGGTTTTTCAAAATTCTTGTATTAATGCTTCAATGTATAATCCTCTGGTAATACAATATACTCAGCTCGAGTCCCAAACAAAATATCCCTTTACAAGCTCCCGAAGGAGTATTAATAATACAAAACATGCCCTTTGGGCTTCCTTGACTTTTCATCTTCTTGACCGTTGGGCTGCCTTGCGACCCAGTCTTTTCTGCGACCTGCGACCTGAGCTGTTGTTGCGACCTGTGACCTGACTGAGTTGTGGGGTCGTAGGTTGTAAGAAAATGGCCAAGGTGCGACCTTGCGACTGGGTCGCAGGGTCGCAGGGTCGCAGATCGTGAAAAAAGATGAAAATGTGACCTTGCGACTAGGTCGCTGGGTCGCGGGGTCGCAAATTTCGGGAAAAATCATAAATGCGACCTTGCGACCTTGCGACTAGGTCGCTGGGTTGCAGGGTCGCACATTTCGAGAAATATCAGAAATGCGACCTTGCGACCTGCTGGGATTTGTGACCTCGGCAGACATGTGACCTGCGACCTCCTCGGATTTGCGACCCTGCACCATCCGCGACCTGCGACCTAGGCAGATATGCGACCTGCGACCTTGGGCAAATCAGTGAGTTCTTTGGAGTTTCACCAGCATCTACTTGTTTTAAAAATGTCCCCTTGTTTGCTGGGGAAAACCTTGGCTCTTATGTGCAAACAAAGAGGTTCTTCCTGCAATAAAATAACACAGGTCACATGTCTTCCTTATGGAATAATAATAATTCTAAGGGCATTTTAATCAATTGTAAGAATGAAAATAATAACTTAGACCCCTGTGTGGTCAACTACTGAATCGTTGGAGAGAATGGTTAGGGTAAGCTTTCTCTGTGCCCTTTCTCTGTCAGGATTATCATTCTCCCCACGCACAAGGTTCTCGTCAAGTCTTGGATTAAATTACTTGATAGGCACGAGCTTCTTCCTTCACATTCTCAGTGTTCGTCGTAGGTATTCATACTCATCACTTTTCCCATCCATTAGAGGAGCAGTACTTGTCATCTTCAATTGGAAAATCTCAGGTATCTCGACTGAGGAGAACTGGTCAGGTACGACAATCTAGGCAAGGCTTATAATAGTCTTATACAATGAGGGCTGGTCAGTTAGGACCATTAAATCATAGCTAGCCCAACCCTACTAATCTTTATTTCCTAAAAGCTTTCCTTTGCGCGGCTCCAGAGCCACCATATTAAGATCCCATCCCTGGGCTAGCTATTATATAACATCCATTGATAACCCTGTAGACCGACCTCCACCTGAACGATTACTTCTGTTTTTATGATGCTCCCATCTGCTAAAGGGACCAAGCGACAAACTGATAGCAGCCTTGCTTCCGATTCTAGATCAGTGACGAGGTAGGAAGCCATCTCTACTTCCCAAAGACCCCAATGACAGTGTCGTTCTAGATCTAACACTAACTATCAAACGGGTTCTTCCAAGCCTCGATGGCGGGCTACCTCTTCCAGGCAACAACACATCGTACAGTGCAGCTCTTCCTCCAGGACCGCAACAAACATTGTACAATGCAACTATTCTTCCAGGTCCGCAACACATCGTAAAATGCAACTATTCCTCCAATTCCTCCATAAAACAGTCCTGTATACATAGTTTCCGCCATTCAGCCTCAAATGTTAGGTAAGCTAGTTGTATAGGACGTCTAGTATTGAAAGCCTTTGCTTCGGTCATTGTTCTCACTAGCCTGCAATTGAACGCACTGCAAATAGTCTCGAATCAATCTACGTGGAATGCGAGATCCGGTTTTTCAGTGCTTTTGGACATAGTAACAACAAGCGCCTTAGGAATCATTGAAGATTGAGCTCTGTGAATACAGCTCGACGTGGTCAGTAGTGGCACTATCGAAAATTCAGCTTCCAACGAATATGTAACGATAGCATCTTTCTAAACAGGCCCAACGCAGGTTATTAATAGTAGATTTGAAGCGTGATTATATCCGAGAATATCTCCCTTGGGGCTACGAAATCGGATTGTATGTTGGCTTTTCGATCCATGACTACAGTCGTAATGCATAAATCATTCGAATTCTATTCCAGCACGACAGTTGCCATGCAGATTGGGAGATATATACGTTGCAACTTTCATCCATGCAGTTTTGACTAATCAACGCGCCAAGTTACAACTTTGCCGCTGTGGTTTATTAAAATATTTTGTTCCATGTTTTAAACATAATTTGACCACCAAACACGATCATCATATATGTCTGCTTGGCGCACATTTGTAATGTTTATATGATATCGTTCCTTTAACCTTATATGGTTTGAAAACTGTATTATTCTCGCAGCGCTTGAAACATGGTTGTAGATTAGATTATCATCATCGCACTATAGTTGTTATAACATGCCACCATAGGTTTATCATAACACTCCGCTCCATGACAATAAACATACATTCTGATCACTATTTCCGCCATAGAACTATGTAAGCCCATTTGTAATGTTTCTTCATATAGTTCGATCCAGCATCTCACATGGTGTTAAAACCATATTTTTTTTATCCTTTCGCGCCTTGGTTTGATTGTATAATGCTTAAAAAATGCAACCTTGGTCCTCATATCTACGCACACCATGTAGCTCGAGGCTAATAACTATTGTTTCCCAAGGGTGTGTTTAGATATTCAAAATTGTGCCAAAACTATTAATGCACCAATTGCCTGAACAATCAAGCCTAAATTTCACCAACAAACCTACACCTGTACTTTGATGGATGATGAGGCACTTAAAGGAGCAAATCCAAAATTAATTACCAAATTGACAGTGATGACCCTTCCAATGCTTATTTTGTCTCCTTCTAACATAGCAACATTTGGGATTGTTCCTTGATCATCACCTCCTCCAAAATGCAGCTTCCTGGCAATTATGTCATCATCATTTCATCCTCACACACTCCCATCCTCAAGGTCATCAAGAGAAAAACCATGAAGAGTAAGAATGTCACCTTCTCCAATTGATAAGGTGTATTTTCCTTCTTAAGCATCCGTGACTGTCGCTCATGCTGGAATCTAATGATAGCCTTATCTTCATTTTCAAGAGCATCATCATTTTCCCCAGACCACATGTCCAAGAAAACATCAGCTTTTCCACTTTATTGGTATTCTTGTAAGAGGTTCTTCTTCCTCGTGATTGACAACTTCCCTAACCATTGTGCTCTTTAAGAAGTTGGGTTCCAATTCCTTCCCTCCCAACGTGATGGTGACACTCTTTGGTATATCATCTGTGGGATCGCCCGCACGTAACATTATAACACTAATTAGTTTACAAGTTAACTTTTAGAGAATGGTGCCCCCAAATAATAAATATTAGAGTATGAGCTTGGCTAAGTGCTAAAACGAAGTGCCCTGAAAATCCATGATGCAAGTGTTTAACGTAAATACACACAAGTTTCATTCGAATGTATGCATGGTGATCCTTCGCACATGGCGTGATTGCAACAACACCGCCCTCGATCATGATGGCGAGACAACCCATGAGAGGGGTTGGGGATAGGTCTGTGGGATGTCATTGACTGCAGGTCGGGTGGAAGACTTTAACGCCTAAGCGAGCAGAGGGGGAACCCAAAATTTTAAATATACCCAAAATTTTAGGTGTTGTTGTAGCGGATACAACAAATGGCGAACCACTGCTAGAATCCAACATCTCTGTCACTATCACAACAAAAGTCTGAGCCATGATAGTGATGCAAGGGAATATTGAACAAGTTCTGCGGGGACCCTTTGAATTACTCTGGCCCTTTACAGGTATGCCTAATCCTTGTGTCTCAGCTAGGTCTCACTAATTAGAAACACATCACAGAGAAAGCCCACAGACGCCCGTAGCTTGTTGATGATGTGAAGAGCAAGGCAGTGGGTTTATTATTCTCAGGATTTTTTAAAGTAAGTTTCTGGTGTTGCTCCACTGCCAGCAGGCCTAGACAGTACCCCGGCGGAGTCACTTCAAGAAATCACAAACGTTGCTTCGCTGCTAGCGAGCCTGGTCAGTACCTCGGCGGAGTCGTTGCATTACCTCTATGCACAGGAAGCCTTTGTCGATCCTTTACCCTTATTTGTTTCATGTGCTTACAACACTTATTTTCATGTGCTCATGGCACTTATTTTTTTATGGGCGGATGAGGGATCCTGACTTATTTTACGAGCAAGAGAGGTTGTTTCTTGTGTTACAGAAACTGAAATATATCCTGATTTGGGTTTTCCCTTGTGATGAACCTTCACATCCCATTTACCACAATAGGCGAAGCGTGCAAAATAGATCATTTTAGGGTGTCCAAGACGATGCTGGGCATAATAGGCTACGGGTATGGGCCATTCAAACTCATTAGGTCTCCCTCAAACAACCGGCGCGTATCTCCCAGGCTAAATAATTTTAGACTCATAGGAATCTTGTTGAGAATGCAACTTCGATGACTTGATCTGAGAGAAAGTTGCCTCTTGAGATAGCCACCGCAACCTCACGCAAAATAATGGGGTTACTTTTTCAGCAATTAGGGCAAAACAAGACCGCAAGGTGATAGGGTTGCAATGAGGGATCATGCAGTGACAGGCGATATGACAAAAATGATGTGAGAAAGAGAGTGTATGACGCAATGTAATAAGCGAGGCTCAAGATGCAATGCAATGCCATGTGCGAGAGCGATCAACTAGTTGTAGGTGCAAATACAAGCAGTGATTATTTATGTAGCAACAAGTAACTGAAAAGGAAATGAAAGGAAAATACTTGTAACAAGATGATGCCTAAAATATTAATCGTAAACAAAAAATAGCAAACACGCTTTTAAGTCATAAAGTAAAAATTTGGCAAGCAAAGCTAATTAACTTTGAACTAAAATTTTATTAACAGGTTCTAGCTAGCCTACACCTAAATCCTAGTTTAACCCATGAGGTGACCGGGTTATGTAAAATCAGTTTTCCAGTGCAGCCAACGCATTAGTTCGCATCCTGCAATGACAACAATGATCAGGATCAGAGCTAGTATCCAAAAAAGTGCAGTGACAACAAAAATTACTTTAGGAGTAGGTGCAACATCAAGACGATCATAGGTACTTACCAAAGAACATGCCAGAATAGATTGTGCAAGCTGAATCCCACTCTCATCTTGATACACAGCAATATGTTCTTGAAACTCAACATTTATAAATGACACACATTCATTCATGCACAACTCTAGGTCTGATGGGCACTGGGTAAGCCACCGCCTATTTGTAGGCACATCAATTGGATAAGGTTGGTCGAGCCAACCAGTAACATCATTGTGGTGGTGAGGATGATTGATTCTACGGGGTGGAAGCAACAAGCAGGTGCCAGGTGAATTATAGATGCTTGCACATCCAAGTGCAGAAACCCTAGTTTTGAAAACCTTAGCTCGGGGTTGCTCTTGGGTTTGGTCAAGGGTATGAGGATCCGAATCCATTTTCAGTGTAGGCTGCAATTCCTCACCGCCTTCAACAAACTCTGGACCTTCGAGTGGGGGGCTTCCAAAATTTAATGGTTTGGTGAGATCAACAGGCAAATGAATGTGATCATGGATTGTGGTGAGTTTCAAAATGTCAGTGGGCTTTGTATAAATTCGGTCAAATGTTTGCGCACTGACAGATTGATAACCCAAAGTATTAAAATCTCTAGATTTTCTAGGGTGGAGTGAATTCGATGCGGTTATGTGGGGAGGAGCATGGTACTTGGGGATCGTCATTTGAGAAAAGGGCGACAGAAGCTGAGGCGCTTCAATTTTCCGATGGGTACTTGAATCTTCCCAAAGCGAATCATCGAATTTTGGTGTCTCCATATGGTCGGCAAAGAGATGCGAGTGATAGTCCTCAGCAGTATGATGGAATATGTTTTTCGATAAGCAGGGATCGCTATAACCATTGGTTTGATCAAGTTGGGTACCTGGCAAGTTAGGCTCCTCGGGAGTTACCAACTGGGAAGAATCAATAAAGAGGACATCTTGAGGTTTCCCAGACAGAAAATCGCTCCTATGGCTATCTAAAGATTCCGAGTGAGAAAGATCAGATCTAAAAGATTCATTGATTTTGAACTGTGATTGTGAAACACCATCTGTGTGCTTATGATTGTCGCCAATACCATTATAAGGAAAATTTGAATGTCTCGAAGAAATTAATGGTGTGGCGGGATCGAGAAACCAATCGGGGAATAATGAAAGAACAGATTGAGTCGCAGGGGCATTAACCATACAAGGCTTTTCAACACGCACATCCATGTCATTCCGAGAAAACAATGATCTGGCAGGCCCTGTAAGGGAAACGATTGCATCCGGGATAGGAGTAAATTCATAATCCGTATGTGAATCAGATTTAGGACCGTGTCCAAGGAGACACCGAGTGGGCTCGAGGTAGGTTTCATGAACTGAGAGAGATAATGAGCCACTGGGGTTTTCAAACTCTGACTCGACATGGTGCGAGAAAGACTCAAAGTCAGAACAGCCATCGACTTGCGGGTCGTCATAGGGAACACTAGGCTCAGGCTGTGTTGCTAACTGAAATTGTTCAAGGGAAATGAGAATCACATAGCTGAAATGTTCCCTTAACAAATTCCAATCGACATCCTTTTCAGGGAACTCAAAACAATAATGAAAAAATCTGATAGAGAATTCATCAAGAGGTTCCTGAGGTTCCATTCTGATGTCATTTAACTTTATTAAAACTTTTTGAAAATCATACCTGTGAAAAGCTTGTTGTAATTCACTGGCGAGTTGTTCAAATGAATGGATGGAAGATTCCATCAATGTGCAGCACCATTGCTTAGCGCAACCTTCAAGGGTGAGGAAGAAAAGCAAACATATCAAACCTTCATTTTCAATTTCGTAGCACTCACCAAAGTCATAGAAATATAAAAGGTGTTGGGTTATGGACACCCCATTTTCACCATCAAATTTTAACTGGGACAAGTGATACATAAGTTCATCGGGGATGAAGTATCGAGGCTCATAAAACTCCGACAAACATCTCGGGAGAATGATTTGGGAACGAGCCATTATAGATATGAGATTAACTACAGGCTCCCAGGGCTCATCTTGTCATTTGGCCCTCCTTCTAGCGCCAATTCTGTTGACGGGAAAATCTGTCCCGGCCAACAGCAGGGGATCTCCCCGGTAAAAGGTCCCAATAAAACCTTGAACCGTTTGGACTAGGGATCTCCTTCACTTTGGGTCTCGCTTAAACTCTATAAGATAGTGGATACACACCTAATCAACA